>JAWQRJ010002155.1:0-14091 GCA_033557515.1 Diorygopyx duplodentatus | reverse complement strand
TTCTAATTTATTGTCATTATTTGTTATTGCTAAATCCAAGAAATTTAATGATTTGTCTTCATTTTCAAATTCTAATATAGGTAAATTTTAGATTTTTGTGTATCATATTTAGTTTTTCGTGAAAGTTGTGTGTTTGGGTAATGTTATTTCCTTTCCATATATAAATATGTCATCAACATATCTTTTATACATTATAATGTTTTTGTCATGATAATCTATGTTATTCAGTAATGTTCCTTCTATTTCGTTCATGAATATATCAGCAATTATTCCACTTAATGGAGAACCCATGGCTAGTCCGTCTGTCATTTTGTAAATGTTGTTGTTGAAAGAACAAAAGTTTTGGTCTGTACATATTTTTAGCATATTATATGTATCATTTGTAATGTTTTGATCATTGAAATGGTTGTATATTATTTGCTAGTCATGTTGTAATGTTTTGCTTAACGGTATGTTTGTATACACGTTTGTGACGTCCCATGAAAACATGGTGTATTCTTGAGGTAATGGGGTATTATTAAGTATTTGTGTTATCTGGTTATCGTTATTAATTAAGTGTGGTGGGGTAAACTTGATACCATTTAAAAAACACTTATTTAATATTTTAGCTAATCTGTGTATTGGTGCATCTATTGTATCGATTTATATGTCTTATGGGTGTGCCGGGTTTATGTAATTTGGGTTGTGCATGTAAACGTGGAGTTCTTATATTCATAAGTAAAATAGTGTTAGATAAACCATAATTAGGTTATTCAGGGTATTTGTTGATTGTTTTAATAGTTCTTTTGTTCTCCTCTATAGAATATTTTTTTGGAGTATTTTATAATTATTGTCATTTAGAAAATCCTCCATTTTTTTGTATGTAGTCACTTCTATTTAATAATACAATGCCTGCATTTTTATCAGCGTTTGCCACCACAATATTGTTAACATTAATTTTTTTTTTAAGACAAGTTACCTGTTTGTTTGTATGTTCATGTTTGGTTCTATTTTCGTTCCTTTCCTCTTTTTTCTTCTCCCTTGATCAGTTGTATGATGCCGGCTCTTATGTTGTTTTGTTGTGGGTGGTTTTTGATAGCAGCTTCTGCTTCTATTGCAACTAATGTGATATTCGTTGTTGGTGTAGGAATAGCATATTTTGGTCCCATATTTAGCAGTTTAACTTCTTGGTCTTTAAGATTTGAAAGGTCTGATAGGTTAATGAAATTGGGAAAATGATGATGTGTTGGTTATTATTCTGTATTGACTGTTCTCTCTGTTGTTGGGTTCTGAGTGTATTCAGTTTTCGAACTTTAATGGAGTTCAATGTTTCTTTAATTCTATTTCGCATTTCTTTGGTATTGTTGATGATTTGTGTTAAGAAGCTGTGATGTATTCTCGTTGTTAATATTTTATAGGTTGTATATATGGTGTTGTTATTGACATTTATGTTTCTATATTGTAGGTATAATTGGTCTTTGAGATGATTGTGTATCAAGTCTTTGATCCTATTAGGTTTGATGTATTTTGGAAACCTGAATTGACAAAATTTTGGTATTAAATTTTCTTGTATGCATGTTTTTAAGAAGTATATGTGTAGTATATGTAGAAATATATGTGATGTTCTTGGATAGCTTACAGTGAGTATTAAAAAAATTTACTAACCGAATTTTAAGAATTTATAATAATTTTATGATTTTATGATAAGTTAGATTTAATTTTATAACTTATTTTATTTTAATTTATTATATCTCTCATTGATAATAACTAAATATAATAAAAATGATTTTGTAGATAACCCCTGAACATGGCAATTGAAAGTTGCCGAAACATGTAGGGTTGAAAAACGATAAAAGAAAATAAACAATCAGAAGTGTATAGTTCTTCATTGCTACATAATACTTTAATTACGATACCTGATCCAAACGGATCCAACAATGAACAATTTAATATTGTTTTAGTTTGCTTCTGCCAGCTCAAGTTTCGGAAATGAGTGAAGTAATAAAATCGCGATTGTGGTAAAAAAAATTCCATGTATTCAGTTTTTTAAAATAACGATATATTGTCACTGGATTTTCCCAGCTTGACCGTCAAATTGGAAGATACCTGGATTTCTGAGAAATGGCTGGGGCAACAAAATCGTGTTTACGGCACTAATTAATAACAAAACATTTGGTATAATTTTTTAGGTTAACTGACTAAAAAGCGAACAAATTTAAGTGAAAATAGTAGTAGTCATGTGAATAAATGGTCGTAGTAATGTAAAAATTGTAATTTTTACAAGTAATAATTTTTAATACATTCATTGACGGGCATGTTCTGATGGCAAATATACCTACTATAAATTTAATTACCATAATAAAAACTAGATTGAAAATTAAGGAAGTCATGCGAAGATTTAGAGACCACGTATGGCTGTCGAACTTGTTTAAGGAAGTCTTCATATTAGGGAGTCCGACTTCCTAAAAGATAGCTCTGTGGACATTTGCACGGGTAAGATTTAGGGAACATCTTATATAACTATATAAGATTTATAAATAGAGTGAGTTAGTTGAAATCAAGATTGCTTACTAGGGACACAACTCATATAAACTTCTCTATGAATCTACGATCTGCTTCACTAAAGTAAATTTAATATGGAAACCTTACATTTGAGATTACTGTTGTATTACTATTATTTGTAATAAATGTATTATATAAAACATTTTGGGTGGTTTGTGTCAAAACACAAAAAAGTCAAACATGTCACAAAAAACTGATACTAACTTATAATGAGCGCCATCTATGTATGGTAGAAGACATAAAGAAAAAGGTTCTCTTTTGGTATTCTATTTTCACAAAAGTTTACACCTGCGTATCCACTTATTTAGGTCACGAATATCGTCGTTGTAATTTTTTATATTAAATCAAACAGTGTAAATGACAATGTATTTTATACTTGCGTATTTATTCATTTGAGCATAAAAACGGGAGATATATTTTATTGTGTTTGTATATTTGTAGGTTCTCAAAAATATCTAGCTTGATATTGAACATTTGCGAACTACCTTTGTATGTTTTTATGGCTGGATTTATAGTTACTTGTTACTTCAGTTTTATTCACAGCAATTTTGATGCGTATATACTAGAAAACTGGAGTGGTATATTACTGGTTGGATAAACCGGGATTTCTAAAACTCCCTAATTTACTAAATGACTTGTACATATTATAAATTTATAAGTACTGATACCAGTAATGTTGATTTCTAAACAGTTTAAATCGCCTTTACATAGATGATCTTTAATGTTCTTTTGAACAAAATTGTAATCGCTGTACTTAAAAGGCGTTAAAAAATCTGTTTGTTTTGAGATAACGTTTAATCCCCCCACCCAGAATTTATTGTTAATTATAATACTCTGTCAAAGGAATTTGTCTTTGTTGAGTTGGAGGTACGCAAAACACAAAAACATAAAATATTCAACATATTGTTATTGCTATTACCTGCTGGTGCATATTAATAATTAAGTACAATATTTATTGATTTTCTTTATTAAAAATAAAGAAAATAAATAAATACTATGCTTGTGATTGGCGAAGATGAAATGGGTGCATCATTGCTATACATATATCCGGCATGAATTTAATCTGAACTTTGGAATTTTAAAATTATGGCCGCATAATATAAAATTAAAAAAACACTGCATAAGATTATTCACTTATGAGAAAACATTGCAGTAAAATTTATGGCAATTACATTTAGAGCCTTGAAGTACAAGAACCTGACGCTATTTCACTGGAATTTCCATACGGCATAAAATTAAACGCACAATCTTATTCTCAATATTCATATCTGTTCGTTAACTGCATGTTTATCAATGATGTGCAAACATTACATCAAGGTAATTCACAAACATGTCAATGGATGCAATCGTAATAGATAAGAAATTATCTACTTCCTAAAAGAGATAATAACATTTGCTGAGAACTTATTTTACATTTTGAGCATAACATAAAATGTAATCTTAGAAATATGATTCATTAAATGTACTAGAAAAGCAAGAAAAAAGTTCGTTTTGACACAGGGTATCCTGTATGAATTAACTAACAGGAATTAACAGTAAACCGTCGACCTATATTTGCTAATAGGTAACTGCGTTATACGCTGGTATCCCATAGGAAATCAAATGAAAAAAACAATCTTTAATTATTTATTAATAATCAGACGTGTCTTCCTGTACAACTTTTTAATAGCCAGTGCCTCAGACTACGTTATGTTCGGTTTTCTCAAGTGGTAATTAAACAAGTCATTATCTTCGGCAAAAAGTGAAGTCTAAATTACGCCGGCTTACTACAAAATGCATAACCACAAGTGATTAATTTAACAACGCAAGAAAATAATAACTGTCGATGGGATTACAGATTGGATTTCCCACATCAATATACCCCGGTATCCACCGATATATCGAATCCTAAACAGGTGACGTCCAAGTACTCTTTGTTATTATTGTGACAGGTGCTTTATCAACGGCATTTAAAGTTGTTTTTCTTTCTCTGTTCGAGAGGTTCAGATTGAACCTTCCGAGAATCGCACTGCTACTTACGAGGTGCCAGTTTTCTCGGTTTGACTCTTGGGCTGTCGATAATGGATTCATTCAGGCATTACCGCACGGTTGGTAAAAGGATAATGGCGCACGAGAAGTGGCGAAAATCACACAATCGAATAACAGAAGAGGAACAGGCAGGTATGTGGTATTCTCAAAACTTTAGTAAAAGAGGCTTTCTGAAACGAAAACTACACAAATAGAAAGGAAAAAGTTGACTAAATAATTAGAATTTAGTTATAATTATGACAACAAATTTGAGGAGCTGGATTTTTTTAAATATGATGGACCCATATTATCAAAATAGTTAAATCAATGACAGCCGTTGACTCATCTAGGTGCATATAAAATGATGGACATGAAGATATTCAACGGAACACGAAGTTCTCTTCACAAAATAATACGTGAGAAGCTGATTATCAATAGTGGTAAATGAAGACTAAAGAACTAAAAAAAGACTAAAGAACTGAATGTTTGTGAAGTCAACCATACGAGGCAAATCTAAAAGCATGAACAATTTAAATTTAGAATTCAACGTAAAGTTCGAAATGGTGCTCATTAGTTTGTAAACAACGATAAAATCGATTTTCTAATTCGTTTTGACATTTACACAAATTTTCCTTCTTATGGCTCGATATCTCTTAAAATTCGTTGCCGAAGGAATTGTTGAAAATTGTGTTTTGTACATAGCAGGTTTTAAGTGACTTCAAGGAAAAAAATACAGCAGACTTAAATCTCAATACAGCGCCGACCATTCTGTTCGACTTCTTCTTCTAATCCACTGCTGGACATAGTGTGGAGCTGCCTCATCTTGTTGGAAATTAAAGGTCAAACCAACTCGTCCATTTATCGATTTTTATTAAGCAACACCATTTATCGTTTTTATTTTAGGTTAATTATATATAACGAAAATTATAATGAGTTTTTGAAGTTCTGACCAATCTAAGAACTTATGACCCCTCCATCAAATCCATTTTTCTCGTCTAACTCAATAAATCCTCAAGCTTTCCAACAAATTTAGTGTGCTGCACCATCGTGCGGTCAACGGTCAAAATATTGTCGATTTTTATATTACGATAATTATACAACGAAAATTTTAAATGAGTTTTGTGAAATAAATAAAATCCTGCAATCATCGGCCGGCAAGTTACACCGTTTGCGAGATCCAAAAATACGTTCTCGTTTAATAGCATTAGATTTTTTATTTTTTTGTAATTGTAGATATATTAAATCCGTTGATACTACAGGAAACTTTGTTCGGTTTTGCATCTAAAATGTGATATAGTAAAATAAAACCCTTTCCTTTCCTTAAGGAAAGGGCTTTCTATTAATATCTCAATCTAAACCTGCTGCGGGGCACCTCCCCATTATCAGCCGAAAGTTTATAAATAGAAATATTAATAAATTGTGTTAACAAGTTTGTAAAAACTTACAGTCGTAGGTTTCTTAGTTATACATGTATAATGCGTGTTAGTGAAAACCAAGCAAAACTAAACCAACAGCGAAATAAAGCAAATTAACATCTGTTCGTGACGTCGGAAATTTGTATAGATAACTTAGGTCAACAATAGGTCAACACAAAGAAAATTTAAAACTATGTTAATATTTATAAATAATCCTAATTGGAAATTCAATCTGTTCCAAACTACTGCACTAAATCTATCCGTTTATTTTTTTGGCAATCGTGCACAAATCTTACATTTTCGCAATCGATTTTATGTCACGTATAGGGAAGAACAGGAATTTTTCTTAAATAACGCTGCAAGCACAATCAACTTTGAAGTATCCAATTCCAAGGATACCTACTATTGGGTAGACAATTGAAACATAATTTTACAGGTTTGGCTATATGTCTCTATTTTATCTATTTTGAAGGTTAATCCCCTGTAATGACCTTTAAAATTAGGATCATAAAGCTCTCTTTTACAATTTGAAATTTTATGGTTGACAGTGCCATCTAGAAAGGTTTGCGTTCTAATTTTACGTTAGGAACCAGTAAGCTGTGTAATATTTTATTATCTGTTGATGACTGTACGTTGCTTGTTGAAATAAATACTGGATGTACAACGTTAAATAACGTACAATTAAAGAATGAATTCTTGAGTTAGCAGCTTTTGGTAGGACAAATGAGGAGCATCCTTTTATTATCGTTGCGATTTAATTCTTTCGTTTCGCTCACTGTGCGAACGTAACGGGGGTGGGGCCCCAGCTCTATGAAATTAGCATACTGAAGTGCGAATTTATGAAAAATCAGAAAAAAGTTGTGGCCAAAACAAAACAAAAACAGTGAAATAAACAGTGAAATAAAACAAATTCACTAGTTCCAAACATCTGTTCGTGACGTCGGAAATTTGTATACATAACTTAGGTCAACAATAGGTCAACGCAAAGAAAATTAAATACTATGTCAATGTTTACAAATAATCCTAATTGGAAATTCAGTCTGTTCCAAACTACTTAATTAAATCTCTCCGTTTAGTTTTTTGGCATACGTGCACAAATCTTATATTTTCGCAATTGATTTTATGTCACGTATAGGGAAGAACAGCAATTTTTCTTAGATGACGCTGCAAGCACAATCAACTTTGAAGTATCCAATTCCAATGGGTAGAATTGGGTAGACAATTCAAACATAACTTCACAGGTTTGGCTATATGTCTCTATTTTATCTATTTTGAAAGTTAATCCGCTGTAATGACCTTTAAAATTAGGATCATAAAGCTCTCTTTTACAATTTGAAATTTTATGGTTGACAGTGTCATCTAGAAAGGTTTGCGTTCTAATTTTACGTTAGAAACCAGTAAGTTCTGTCAACTTCTGTCCTATTTTATTATCATTGGATGACTATACGTTGCTAACTGGAATAAATGCTGGCTGTACAACGTTAAAATTAAAGAACGAATTCTTGAGGTAGCGGCTTGTGATAGGACAAATTAAGGAGTTCCTTAATAATATTATCGTTGGGATTTTATTGCTTAAGACCACAAACAACAATAATAAATGAACAGAGATTCAAAGAACTCCAGCCATATGTTCAGGAAACTGAAACAATTTCTCAAATCAAGGTGTCCCAAAAGTCTTTTTCAAGTTGTTTCGTTTCGCTCACTGTGGCGAACGTAACGGGGGTAGGACCCCCGCTCTATGAAGTTAGCACACTGAAGTGCGAATTTATGAAAAATCAGAAAAAAAAAGTGGCCAAAACGAAACAAAAATAACTCCCGGCACAAGATTCGCGTTTTCGTTAATTTCTGAGCGTGATGCGTAAAGAAAACGCTTCTAATACCCACCATGATCAATTAATCGTTGATATTTAAGCGAGATGTTTGTGGTTGAACTATGTGCTTTGACGAGATATTTTTTTATATAATACAGGTGTCCATGATCCATTCACGTTTCATCTTTGTTACTTTATGGCATAAAAGCAGAGGTATAAAAGACGATAGATGCAGTTAATAAATAATTCTGAATTTGTTAGTAAGTTGAATAAGAAAAATTGGCTGTTATCCTTTGTAACAATACAATACAACACGAGAATAAAATAGGAAATTAACTTAAATTGTAAATTTTAATAAGAAAACGTAAAAAGTTTTTATTACTATTAGACACAGAAAGAGGTAATCGAAAAGAAAAGTTGTCTACTGAAAAAACGTCCAACTGGAAATCGTTATAACTAAATCTGTTGATTTGCGACTAATTTTCACCTATGGTCTACATACATATTCAAAATTGCGCAGTGTTAGAACTTCGCATTTATGTCGGCAACTACTTGTTGCCAATAGAATGACATCTAAATTAGCAAATGGATAATTGTCCATTTGGCAAATTGGAAATTTGGCAAAAGTTGAAAAACTATGATTTTATACGATTACCCAAAAGGTACTCGAAGAAAATGAAGGAAGAAGAAAGCATGGACGAGAACCTGTTAAAATATAAGGCAGGTATGCACAACAGGGGTAGCTAAAATGGAACAGGTGGAACTATGGTCAATGAGTGGGGTAAACCAAAACAAGGAGTGTGAAGAGGAAACTCTCTGGAATGTGCAAAAGAATCCAACAAAGGGATTAAGTAAGCATTATCAAAATCAAGATGTAAGGTCATTGAAGTTATGTCAGTACCAAAGATGTTCGTACTGTGTATACAAATTCATTCTTTTTTAGAGTTGATTGCAAGGAGAAATATTTTTTTTTTGGAAAATCAATGTGTTGAGTATTTACAAGCAAGAAAATGTTTATTAATTAGTGTTTATGGGTTGGGAAGAACGTGCAAACTATAAAAATAATAATTGATTGAGAATTTAAGACGCTTTAAGATTCTTAAGTATGAGAAAGATAAAACCCAAAAAAATTCAGTGGGTTTTTTCGAACTTTGTTCTGCTTTCACGTTTTGCTACAAGATGAACCTTCTGGGAATAAAACTATGTTAAAATATTTCAACTCACTCGTTTATGAAATGAAATTATAGTTAGGCCCAGTTGCATAAAGTATTGTTAATTTCGTGTTAAGCTAAGAATTCAAATTTGAAAATTCAAAATTCTCTAACCTGATTGGCTAATGATGATTTATGGGTACGCCTTAAATGAAAACTGTGCGTACCCATAATCCATATATCATCAGTTTTTTGCCTTATAATGTTACATCAATATTACATCAATATTTGGGACCGTATTTTTCTATGCATATCTTCATATTTCTTATGTGTGGATTAAGGTGAGTCCGTAATTTTAATCTTTGTAGTTCTGGACAGCCGAAAAATTAAAAATAGTCGATATTTCTCAACATATTCGGACTGAATTTTAGTCTTGCTCCCACCATTTAACGTTTTGGAATTATAAATTTAGATTAGATATCGGCGATCCAAATAAACATGCAATACTAAACATTACCAGAATCGGAGAACTTTTTGTCCGTCATGTTGACTTGGCCTTATTTTCTAAGTTCACTGTATTTTATTTTTTATTTGGTGCCACTTTCAGCATAATTTCTTAACGAGAAGAAGCAAAAGGAATAACCAAGTTCGATTTTTTTATTTTAATTGTATCCTAAAAGAGGGATGATTGTATTCAAAAATTAATTCTCCACTATTCTTTACTGACAGCTCTTTGTTTCAACTTAGTTTCATTAAAAGCTTTTTAAACGTTCACGTTAACAAGAACATTCCATAATATAAGATTAATTTTTGTTTTACATAGTTATTTTGCTATAAAAACCAACAAACCGGTATTTTAAGATAACACCGCAGATTACGAGAACTTTATTTTTATAGCAACGACAGTCGTGTTTATTTAAAGAAATCGAGACGATAAACACCAATGATATATTCGGTTTTTATTTAATCAGAAATACTACAAGTTATTGTCATAGTATTCACAATATGTGCAATTGTTTGCATTTGCACTTGAATGTAATAGCGTATCAATTTCGTTTTATTTTTTCGTTGTAAGAGAAGTTGGAACAAGTTTAGGCAAGGTAATAATGGAAGTGTTAAAATTTTATACCAGAACAAATACTGCAGCACTCGAAACATTTGAAGTGTTCGTCTATCTCGCACTCCAGTGCTAAAAATCCACCGGAAATATATGACAGACACCAAAGAGATTTTAGGCGATATATAATATCCGAAGGTGTATTGGTTCTCACGGGCCAACGTGCTAATTGATTCGAACTGCTTCCAGTGCTAATTTTGTCGAACAATATTTCCAAAAATACACGCGTATGCCAAGACCTTTTGAAGTAAATACAAGATATATCAAAATAGTTTTGAAATCCCTACGTTTTATAGAGAGCATAAATTTATATATAAAATATATTATGGATATAAAATATCCATAATAAATTACTGTGGCCGTACTAACTTATATGCTCGGACTTGTGAAATATTCTATCGCTTATTGACTTGTGACATAACCTTTTTCCACAGAAGATAATCTTAATAGTTATTTCTTTTATCCACTACGTTATTTATCGATCACTTGATTTAAGCATTAAAATTAAATATCGTATGAAGAAAGAGGATAATTAAATTAATATTACTTAACCTTTCATCTGGGGGCGCCAAACCGATTTGAGGAGCAATAAAAATTTTCGCGCGCCACGTGCTTGGCGGACATGGTGCAATATTGTGGCAACCAAGGTCTCCAGATCTCATTCCTTTGGATTTTCTTATGGGGTTATTTGAAGTCGTCCAAAGTGTACATTAACAGACCACAGATCGCATACGGTACGAATTATAATAAGAATAAGTTAATGTATATATTAAAGTAAAAATTAAGTATATTGGCGAAGAAGTTATTGAAAATGATATTTCAGATTTTCAGCATACAGTTTGTTATTATCAAGTAGCAAACAGTGAACATTTTGAACACAGAAACCAAGGAAGTAATTGAATTGGTTTGTATGCTGTAGAGCAAATTATTTATTATTAACGTTTAACATTTTATTTTCAAACATTTTTCAACGGAAGGCACAATTTTCTACAGTGATATGATGTCAAAAAGTATGATGCCATCATAATCAAAACATAAATTAAGGTAAGTATCTGCTTTATTCTTTAAAATGTGTATTTTTTAAAAACAAGATCCGTTGATTCGAGCATTTCTGTATCGTTATGTTTACTGAATTTCTAATTAATTTGTTCCATACTTTAGGTGTGCTCTCTATTTAAGATCCTAACTATACATATATTAAGGGTACCTCTACTGAAGGATAGTAATCTGTCATTAATGTTCCAAGAAGAAGTATAACATCCTAGTTTTCAAATAGTTCTGTAGGTTATAAATTAATTTTATAAATTTCACCCGAAAAATACCGTCAATGTAATATTATACGCACTTATCCTACATGTTCGACATTTTATGCGTTTATTTCGGTTTGATAAATATTTGTACTAAATATTTCTTATAATTTACGATCACTTAGGTTTGCATTTAAGTGGATAATCTCGAAGAACCTAAGGTGATCGTAAATTATAATATAAGAAATACTTTATAAAATATCATTTCTGGTCGAAGAAAAAAAGAAATTTTCGAAGTTTACTACCGCATCTGCTGGCATTTTTTATATCTCACCTCAACTTGATATACTTTTTACCGTTCTGATGGATATCCTTCGGGAGATGTATCCGTAAGACAAGTATATTTCGAAAATGTTAATATTAAATGTCAATCAAACTACCTTTTACAGTCAGATAACCAAAAATTTATTGTTATCAAACTAAACATACTTTCAATATTAAGCCTCAGTTATATGAATATAAAATTATAACATTGCAAGTGCTCATTACACCTCGGGAAAGAAATTGCAGGTAAACTTAAGTTTGATTGAATCATTCCAAATCTAGAAATGTTTTTTCGTGTCGATGTTTAAGAAAACAATTGTTTTGATCAGTTCCTTCGCACGCCTTTTCTTAAAAAACACGTTAATAAAAATTCTATTGGAAGGAATAACTGTAACAATGTTGGTATTGTAGAAAGTAAAGGAATCTTTAGTACACTTATTTATTATAATATATGTATATTTACAATCAGACATACACTGAAAGTCTCAGCGAAGCTTAACTTTCTTTAAGTTTGACGGCTGTTTGTAGTACGTTATGCAAAAACGACATAATGTCACATTGCAAATGTTGACATTTAGTTGTATAGCAGGTGCTAAGTTTCTAGAGCAATGTTTACAAAAATACAGGATCAGTTGAAAATGTTTCGAAGCAAAAACAATGTGTTTTGGCGTATAAAACAGATTATAAGTTATCACATTCTTGAGCATAAAATTGCTTCTTTGGAAAATTGTTACTTTTTAATTAAGACAAGAACAATTATTTAATGCACAATCAATGATTTCATTTTTAGTTCTACATTAAATTGATACTATGAATTGAATTGATACTTTTTAGTTCTACAGTGATGTACATCACTATACCAAAGTTAAAAAGATAGTTCAAAGTCAAATGAGTTTTAGCGAATATCCTCGGAAAAGAGAGAGAAAGCGAACACGCCACGATTAAATTTTCTGTAACTATTCCTGGGTTTGAGTTGTGACATAATCTTTTTCCATTGAAGTTAATGTTGCCTTCAACTTTAATACTTATTTCTTATATTCATTACGTAAGTACTTGTTTGAGATCGAAATGTCTGCTAAGTTTCTAGAACAATGTTTACAAAAATACAGGATCATTCGAAAATGTTTCGAAGTAAAAACACCATTTGCACGCCAAAACAGGTTATAAGTTATCACATTCTTGCGCACAAAATTGCTTCATTGAAAAATTATTACTTTTTAATTAAGACAAGAAACCTATTTAATGCACATTAATTCAACCTACACTTTCTTCTTGCACATCTTTTATTTTCATGTGATAATTTATTGATAGTTTAAGATTCGGTTTTTAAAAACACTATAAAACATAATACGTAAATAATGTAAAGGAATTTTTAATTACAATTTAAATGTATAAATTTATTGCTATGTGTATAGGACACATAAATAAAAACAATTCATCAAATGTTGCACAAAAAGCAGTGGAAAATTACTCTGTTCGCATAATCAATTTGCACAGGTCCAAAAAGAAGTCCATCAAAATGGTGAACTTGTTAAATAAATCATTTGAAGTATATTTGTTTAGATACTTATGCAAATAAAAAATAGGCTAGTAAATAAAAGTGGCTAACTATAACAGTCTAACATAAAAAGCTTTCAATTTTTTCTTTTTTACCACCCTTATTTACTTAACTGTTATAATGGGAAGAGTAAGCGCAGTAAAAGTAACATTTAAATTTAAATTTCGACTTTTCCCCACACAACATTTATATAGACAAAGTTCTTACCACCCTGCTAAACGGAAATAAGATTGGGGAGATTAGAGCTAATTACAAATCATTTTCATCTACTACAATTCATTTAATAAATTGCTAAGCAACTCAAGTTTTATAAATTTAGTAGGTAAATTTGTTCAGAAAAAAACTGTTATTATTAATTGTTGTTAATAGTAACTGCTTCTTGGGTTACATATCTGGTTTACATTGGGATAAATATAGAACTGAACATAAAGGGGACAAACAGATATAGGTAAGTACATAAAGATGCTAAGTTATCTATCAATAATAAATAACTTAACATAAAAAGGTGTTATTCAACCTTTAAAAGCTCAGATCCGGTATGTAGTCACTTGATTCCTCAATAGATGTCGCACGCATACAACCACTTTACGTTTTACGCATCCATCCAATCTTGAAACAATTAATTACAATAAGGTTCGTTGTAATGAGATATCAGGACGATCGTATTTTGATGGACGTGTCTTTATGCATCCCTCTTTCTGGCAGATAAAAAATTTCAGTGAATTGTGGTGCAGTCCATAAAGGAAATATCCACCATAACTTTTTGGTTTTGAACAAAAACCAAATAAATAATTAAAGAGCTATTCACATTTCGCAGATCAGAGAAAATTCGCGCACATAGTGTAGTGGTGTCATATTGTTAGCAAGTACATATAGAAAAAGATAAGGTATACAAAGTATTGGTGAAAAGTTATTAACAT
>JAWQRJ010002154.1:0-14092 GCA_033557515.1 Diorygopyx duplodentatus | reverse complement strand
GTTATACGTATGCCTGTACAACTCGTCCGACTTGTTTCCGAACACATCTGCGAAACAGATACACCTGTTTATATGTAAACCAACTCTAATGTTAACAACTTCGTTTATCGTTCGTTCCCGAATGCATTCTCCATAATGCTTTATTTATTATCCAAAAATCGATGTACTTGACTGTCTTTTCCGCGGAATTAATGTGTACGCAAGTTACTTTTAATTTGTTTTTATATTGTTTGACATTTGATGTTTTATTCTATTTTATTTGTAATAATAGGTTTCAAACCTGAAGCAATTATTTTATCCTTGAAGATGGCACTACATTGTTGCCGAAACCGGTCGATATTTCAATAAAAGATTTAACAAATATACTGATCGGTAAAAATAATTTACTTCTTCTTTAATTAATTTAATCAGTAACACAGACTTTTCACTCATCATTTATCTACATGTTTACATAACATTAATTTGCATTTTATTTATGAATAACCTGCAGTTCTTATTGGAACACAATACTGCATGACTTTGAATCGTTTACAAGCGATATCTTCGTTTTTTTAAAAAGATATTCAGAAGTGACAGTGAATAACATCAGAGATGATGTATATATACTCACTGGAACTAAACCATAAAATTACTAATTAGCAAATGCCGAAATTTACAACCCCGGTATTCAAGTAACAAGAGTTTACATTTATGATTTAAACACAAACTTGAAATCAAGTTACCATTGACAAAAATATTTGTACACAGTTGTCAGTTACTTGTCCAGCTGTCATTTAATTGAAATTTTAAAGCTTTGCAATATCAAAACTAGGAAATTGAAAATGCCGTCTACCTTCGCACGTTCTGAATATATTCATATACTTATGATTTATGGAAAATGGAGAAAAAATAGCCACCTAGCGACCATTCGATACAGAGAAAGATTTCTAGAATAAGAAACATCTTGTCCTAAATCTTTTCAGAATGTGGAAAGGAGGATGGGAACAGAAACATGCAACTCCTGTAAAAAGTGAGGAAAATGTGATAAATGTAGCATATGTGAGTATTAATCCTCATGTTTCTGTGAGAACTGTTGCGCAGGAATTAGGTGTGAGTAAATGTTCAGTGCAAAGAATTCTTAAACAGAATAAGTAGCATATCTTCAAAATTCATTTACTGCAAAGGATTCGTCCCACAGATTTTAATAGAAGATTCGATTCGAGCCTTAATGAACAATTTAATATATGAGATGCCCGATTTTTTGGACAACATATGTACTGTGTGGAGCAACGAATCTCGTTCCTACAGCAATGGTATAATTAACCACCATACTTGCTTTTATTGGTCAGCAGAAAACCTTAAATTGGTCCGAAAGACAAAATTCCAAACAAGATGGGGTATAAACGTTTGGTACGGATTGTTTAAAGGAAAGTTAATTGGACCATGCTTTCACAGTAAGATGGTGCTCCACCACATAATAATACAATAGTCACCAATTATTTAAATGAAAAGTATGGAGAATCTTCGATTGGTAACAGAGGTGGTTCTTCACATCCACCGTGAAGAAATCACTTCCTCAGAGGAAGAAATGTCATATGTGACTTCCTTGACTGATTTGGATAACACTCATTAAATATTTGTGCAGCATGTCGGTAATTACTAGAACATTCACCCAAAATGAAGAACATGTGACATGCTTCTTCAAATTCATTCATTCTACGCACTATTTTAAAATATCTGACAACTTTACTGCAGTTCACAGCTTAAACATTAACGGACAGGATTTCTACGATGTTACTCATAGAAACACCTGAAATCTACGATTTCGGAAAATTGAAGATGGAGATGAACATATTTTAGACGAAGCAAAAAGGGTAGGAAACTTATTCTAAAGTAGTGCGAAAGTGTGATCGTCTTTCTTCAGAGGTTTTAAAATGGGAACTGGACAGGAACGGCTTAAATTTTTGCGTTAGTCGTCCTGAATTGGGGTTAGGAGAAGTCGAGGGTGGCCAGAATGAGTTTTCAGTTTGGTTTTGTTTTGTTTAGGCTCACCGTGAAAAGTTGCTTGTCTGATCCTTAGATTTCGGTTGTTGCCTGCTGAAAAAGTTGACATTTTTGAATGTTGTTTAGGATCATGAAGTTTTCAAGAATAAAATTAAGACAATATGTAATCAAGGTTTATAGTTTTAATAGCTATTTTACCTAGTTTTCGTGTTGTATCATTTTAAATTATTAAAAATCTACCGATTATTACAAACTATACAGTGCGGACGTAAATGGATTTTCGGAAAACAAACTGCCGAGTTGTTGAAACTATTCTTTAGGGAATTGCACAGAGCGAAACAGAGAAGTCACAACCATTGACATAAGTCATAAATATTGACTAGATTTCGAATAAATTCGGCTGTGCCAAAAAAGCCAGCCCAGCATAAGGAGTAACAATTTAAACTTCAACAAAATTCAACAACAAGCTGAAAAAATGCAACAATAAACCCAATCTTCTTAGTTTTCATGCTCCATTGCTTCTTTATTAATGTACAATGTTTTCGGGGATTTCCGCCTTCGCGTTTGCCCAATGGAAGAAAAAACAGAGTCAAGGATGGCTTACGCAGAAGCTGGACGTCAGTTACATCACATTTACCTTCGCACTGTTTTATGTCTTTAAATCTTTGACATATTTAAATTTTGGAATCAATGGACAATAGACATATTTTCTATTGCAAACAACGAGTCGCAAACTCAGATTGACTTGATTTACTACTTTTGGATTTCCCATAGGCATTGTCCTAATAATTCTTAGATGTTCATGTTTTTTAACAATTTTTGGCAGGTCTAATTTTAACCATAGGTCACGTATAGAATTTTGAATGAAAGTTTTTGCCTAGGAACACATACGTGCGTAATTCTGCAAATGGCGCATAGTGGTATTCGAAAAGTAGTAGAGATTTCACTGCTAAATAATTTTTTGGATGGTGCAATTAAGAATGCGCCATTTAAGATGCACCAATTAAGATGCAATGGTGCAAGAAAAAAAATTGAAATTTCCCTACAAAGTTGTAAAATGTAAACGACTTCGTCTAGAAAACAAAGCACTTTCATACCTCTCCGCTTTATAACATGTTTATTGACGTCAATTGGCCAATCTAAAGCCATAAACCATTTTTAGATTTCTGGTCGATAATCAATCGTTAAAATTTTAAATATTTTTGGTTTTAGCACATTTAGGATAAGTCGGTAAAAATAATAAAAAATGTTAAAATGAACACTACAAGCATACAATTTGTTGTATTCCTTTTCGTCAAAACTATTTATTTGTATTAAAATCGTTAATAATCACCTATCCTCTAAGTTGTTGCAAAGAAGAGAGAACATAAATGATATTTGATGACACCCGGATCTAATTTGAGTATAATGTTACAACACAATCCTTTTTGAAAATGACATTTATTTAAAGGCTAATGATTTAACATTGTGTGACAAGCTGCTATTTAGCAACAAGAAATCATACTCAAATTAATTAATCGTTAAAATCTGATTAAAAACAAGATAAAGTGTTACAGCATACTTAACATAGTTTTTCAATCTGTTATTATTAATTAAATTTTGTATCAGACTACGACGTAACAACATTTTTGGTGTAGTAACAATAATTTTCAATGCTTTGTACAGGCGTTCAAAAGTATTAGAAAAATAATAATAAACGCACAAGTGAATCATACTTTTCGGAATTACGGAATTATGAGAAAACGATTGGATTTTTTGATGACTGAAAAGACCAATCAAGTAACAAAGATTGAGTACAGGTGTAGTTAGATAAGAAACGCACTTAATTTTACAATTTCCGAATACTCAATCAAAATTCAACATAATCCCTCCAGTGCACGATTAGATAAACCGGTTTTTGAGAAGTTTTGTTTATGAACGCTAGCGCATATACGATCATTACGATATTACTCAGTTTGAGAACACTTGAGCTTCTAAACACATCTTCCTTGGCGAAGGCCGCATTTAATTTAAGAAGTGTTGGCTCATAAGGTCACTGACACATCCTTATTCATATAACTGTTAAGCCATAGCATTACCCACTGATTCAGGTTAACAATTGGCGTCGTTAAAAAAAGCAACAATAAATAAGAAAAAGCAAATCAGGAGCAATATGAAGTAAGTAGTAGAAGTAATTTAACATACTCGAAGTAATATAACTATCTTGTTTAAGGATGACCAGGACTGTGTTCGTGACTGGTGGGGCCGGGTACATTGGAAGTCATTGCATTGTCGAACTAGTCAAAGCCGATTATGAAGTCATAGCGATAGACAACTTCGCAAACAGTGTCGGTGTAGCGGATTGTGAATCCGCAGCTTTAAAACGTGTCGAACAGATCACTGGAAAGAAAGTCCATTTCTATAAGGTCGATTTGTTAGATAAAGATGCACTGTACGGAGTATTTAGAAAAGTAAGCTTAGTTAAGTAGGATTTCAAAATAAAATAAGTTTGATAGGTTGCTAGTACCAACATCGTATCATAAGTTGGGAATAACTATAATACCAACTTCAATTGTTAAGTTGGTAAATATAAATTCAAGTTTGAATTTTAAAACCAATATAGACTGTTTCATACCAATTGATCCATTGAGGAGATTGATGGAGCCCTGATCTTTGTATATGATTTTTTTATTTTGCTATCTTCCAAACTTATAAAACTTTCAGTTATATTTTGCACAAAGTAGTAAACATAAATTATTATAATATAGAAGTTTTTCAGTATAGATGGAATACTCAAAGATGCTCTAAAATAAATTCTTGAATTATTTTTAATTTGGTATTCTAGCACCAAATAGACTGCGTAATTCATTTTGCCGCAATGAAAGCAGTAGATGAGTCCATCGAATATCCACTGTTATACTACAAAAATAATTTAATTGGAATGTTAAACCTCTTGGAGGTCATGGAAGATCACAAGTGCTACCAGCTGGTGTTCTCTAGCTCTTGTACTGTATATGGAGAACCAGAAGAGTGTCCTGTGACTGAAAACCACGGGACAGGAAGGAACATAACGAACGTATACGGGAAAACCAAGTATTTTGTTGAAGAAATGCTTCAGGATATTAGCTACTCGAACAAGGTATAAAATTATTTCAGCATAATTTAAGTTTTTGTTATAATGATCCAATATTAACTTTCTACAATAATTTTTTAACATGTTTGCAATTTCTGAGGATTTAAAATAAATATCTCTGAAATTGAATATAAGTAAGATAGAACTTGAAAGTTTTGAAACTTCCGTTTCCAAAAAAAAAAAATGGAACCAAGTACACAAATCCACAAATTCCCAAAGTTTTAAGTGGTTCCCAAAATATGATTCTATCAACTTTATCACTGCTATACATTTCCATAGAAATTGTAATAAATATATATTTTTTTAATTGGTAACGTTTGTTATAGAAATGGAATATAATTGCTTTGAGATACTTCAATCCAGTTGGAGCCCATCCATCCGGTTTAATTGGTGAAGATCCTACGAAGCCATTTAGTAACATTATGCCCTTTATATCACAAGTTGCGATAGGGAATAAGTCGGTTCTAACAATTTTTGGTGGCGATTATGATACAGTTGATGGAACAGGTTATTATCTTTTTATTTATTATTTGTGTCACACAACTTCCTGCTATTATTAATATTTTTCGCATCTAAATTGTCGCATACTGTACCTATTAATTTGTTATAGGTGTTAGAGACTATATACATGTAATGGATTTAGCAAGGGGACACGTCGCTGCATTAAGCCTTTTATTTAGGGAACATCAACACATAAAGGTATTTTTATCTTTAGGCTTAACAAACATAAGTAACACCTAAAAAAGACCGCAATAAATTACTTAATTAAATTATAATCTCATGTTATTGATAGCGCTTCCGTGGCAATAAATCATTTTGATAATAATCTAATGTTCATGACCTATGAACATCCTCGTAGACACTCTTTCTAATAAATTAAAGTGCAAGCTTATTTTTATTTTCTTTAATTTAAAATCAAACTGTGATAATCAATATTTATTAAACTGTGACAATAAGACCATAAGAGCTGAGAATTTTATGATATTTTATTGAATTTTATTTTATGAAAAAATTACATAATTCACTTAGCATTCATCTAGTTATTAAATGAATATTTTTTTATAAATTGATGCGTTTCCAAAAGATGTGCATTATTAAAATTTTGATGAACGAATTAATTTGTTTGTGGTATTTAATCTGTTCATCAGCCATCATCATAGTGTGACATTCATATTAGCTACTTACTGCATAAATTGATCACATTGATTAATTTATTCACAATTGATCACATTTCCGTAAATATAACGAAAACATGATTTGATTTCAAATTAAATATTAAATTCAAAATTCACATTTCTACCCCTTTTTTTAAATTTCAGGTATACAATTTAGGTACGGGTAAAGGTGTAAGTGTGCTCCAACTAGTCAAAGCATTTGAGAAAGTAACCAATATGACCGTTCCGTACAAAATCGCCGATAGGCGAGAAGGCGATATTTCAATTATGTACGCCAATGCTGAATTAGCGGAAAAAGAATTAGGATGGACTGCTGTACATACGTTAGAAGATATGTGTGAGTTGACAATAGCAACGATATTTAAATTTACAATATTTAAACCGTCTTAATATATTAAATTTAGATAACGTCACTCCTCATAGATGATACAGTTTCTTCAATTCTAATTGTTTCTTTAACTTTCACATTTATATTTGCTGATTTTTGCAGGTGCTGATTTTTGGAGATGGCAGAAAATGAACCCACAAGGTTACAGAACGAAGGATATACAAATAAACAACGATGTACAAATGAATAATGGCCACTAAAGTATTTATTATTTTTGTTACAAAATTTTATTTTCATATGTAAGATGTAAGATCATTCAAAATATACTGTAATTTATAATATAACGATTTTAATGTCCTGCTTCTTTATATAGAGAGATGTGTTGGAACCGTATTGCTTCCAATCCGTAACTAGTTGTGTTTGGAAGTAGGTATCTAGCAAAAATTTCAAGGCATTTTGGATTCTCTGGAAGAAATTTACTGAGGATTTCTAAAATAAAAATTATGTAGAATTCATACCATACTACGTATATTAATAGGATATTAATCTACTTTGTACTTTTTGTTCTTACTGAAAAAATCACTATCTTTTCCATTCTTTATCTATGCGCCACAACCTATGTGTATAGATCGCTAAAGCTCTCTTATCACATTCACTGTGATTCTCCTCAAAACTATGTTAATTCTCCCAATCCCCACAAACTTATACTGATCGAATATCATTTGTATTGCAATACTTTTTTTTCTTCAAAAAGTACATATTTTAAAATTTTCAAATTAATTCCATAAATAGTTAGAAGCAACGAATAACCTTTTTAGTCTGCACCAACTCTACGGGGGAACATAAAGTAAAACCGTTGGTCATCGGTAAAGCAAAGGTGCCAAAATCATTTAAAAATTTTATCTGCCATAATACAGACAAACAAAGCATCACCGAAACGCAGATTTTTGTTCACGATTTCCAAGTGACATAACAGAAAATAGTAAATATGAAGCGAGTGGATTTCAATTACAGAAAATTAACACAATTTTGGATGCAAAGACAGTTGCAAAAACGTCACAAGAAGATTCAGAATTAAGAACACTAATAGAAAAAATAAAGAAGTGAAGTGAGAGAAATAAAAACGGGGAATAATCACTAGAAAGAGATTGTGTATTGTGACGACTTCGGGTGGTAATTCCTGAAAAACTAAGAAACCAAGTTTTGGTTGAATTTCATACTGGACATTTGGGAATAGTACAAATGAAAGGTATTGCAAGGAGCTATATTCGTTGGAAGAATATCGATAAAGATATGTAAAATTTATGCAAAAACTGCAAACAAATAGAACCAACAAGAAAATGTAAAACCACATCCATGACTACAACTAAGTAGACCTTGGAAAACAGTTCACATTGATTACGCTGGTCCTTTCGAAGACAGATACTTTTTGATTGTAGTGGATACATTTTCAAAATGGGCAGAAGTATTTGTGACCAGCAATATAAGTACCAGAACAATGTTAGATAAGCTAAGGGAGTGTTTTGCACGTTTTGGTCTACCAGCGACTTTAGTGTCCGACAATGAGACACAATTTACGTCGCAAGAATTTCAAAAATTAGTAAATGACAGTGGGATCAAACACATAATCACCATTCAGCATCTAATGGACAGGCCGAAAGATTTGTTCAAACATCTAAAAATTCAAACCTATCACAAAATGTACGATTACAACAATTTTTATTGAGGTATAATAAAGTTCCACATAGTACATGTGGCAAATCACCAGCAAGTCAACATTTAAAAACAGAACCAAGGATACGTTTAAACATGATACGACTAGAAATAAATGAATTTAAACTGAAAATATTGACTATAGAATCAAATTTATAAAGGGAGCCACAGTTGCATTTAGAGTTTATAATACAAAACAACAGAAATGTACCTATGGTACCATAATTAAACAGTGAGGTTCGGTATTACTTTTAATTGCACGTAATGGGAAAATATATAAGCGTCATATAAATCAAATGCAACAAAGATTTAGTACCCAAAACAATGGCACACCCAGCACTTATAACAGTACTGATCCTATAAGATTAGAACAACAAAACGATGAGGAAGCAAGCACAACAATAAACAAACATGTTTGGATTCCTCAACCAACACCAAGTTTTGAAGTGGGCAATAAGGAAGTGACTGAAAAACTATCTGATGTGGACCGCCTGAAAAATATCCACAAGCAGATGTAACAACAAGCTTTGGACCAAATGCACAACTAAGTGAAGATTATAACATCTTTTGTACTTAGGGTTTTAGGTTTATTTCAACACAATAATAAAGTATATTATTTCTTTACTGCAGATTTCACTCAACCCCCTGAGACACAACATCTTTAATCAAGTTTCATTTGTTGTCTATTGTAACATCCAAGTAATGCTCATAGTCAACCTCTCTCAAGTGAGTACCACAGATCTTAAGTTCACGCATAGTACAGTTCAATGTAGTAAATGTCATATACACAGACTTATCTTCACTTAATATGATTCTGTTGCATTTCGTCCATTCACTAATAGTATTTAAATCTCTCTGTGTATCTAAAGATTTCATCCATTCATCCACCATAAAATAATACAGTTACTTTACATTAAAAACCAAAGGGGGCCTAGAACTTTGATCCTTTGAACTAGATCCTTGAGGCACTCCATATTTGACTAGCATTTTCTTACTGGATATATTATTGCAGACTGTATATTGCTTTCTATTGAACAGATATGTTTTAAGGTTCTTCCTTTAATTCCAAGAATTTCCAGTTTTCTGATTAATATTTCATGATCCACCACATCGAAGGCTTTACATAAGTCCAGAAAAATTGAAACTGCATATTCTATTCAAAGTTTATGTCTGCAAGGAAATTCGATAGTCTTGTTTCTATCACTGTCACAAAAATTTTAGCCAGTACACACTAAATGGACGATAATTCGATGGCAAGTCCTTAGGTCTCTTTTTTATATATCGGTGGTATTTTGCCCAGTTTCAGAGTATCGAGAAAGCTACCACTCTTTAGGTGTTTGTTTACTATTTTTGATATAACAGGAGAGCATTGATATAAGGAGCATTATTTTTTAAATTTTCATTTAAAATTATTTTTTGTACTTCAATTGCCGTTGTTGGTTTTAAGTACATTGATGCATTAGCTTCATGCTTTAGTGTAATAATTTTCCTAGATTTACCACTTATTACCTTTTCTGCAAAAATTGAAAAATTTGAAATTTCCATGATATACTCATTTACATAGCCATTGATATTTAACTTTTTTATGTTATTGTCGCTTTTTTCAAGCATTAGTTGAGTGCTTTTTATCACATTCCATTGTTTTTTTTGAGAAGCCTTCTGCATTTTGAAATTGTTTCTCCATATATTGTTTTGTTTTTACTGTCCTCTTTACTTCATCTTTGAGTTTGTTAATAAAGTTTTCTTTGTATTGTAGAAACTCTTCGTTATATATGCTGAATATCCTTTTTTGACTTTATTTTTTAGCGTATTATGGTCTTGAAGATATCTTTGGTTTTCTCATCAGGTAATTTCCTTCCGTTCCTCTCTGCCTTCAGAATGTTTAATTTGCACCGCAACTTTATGTAACCCAACAAATTTTGAATTTGTTCGATTTTCGGTTGTTTTAGAAATGTCAATGTTGACATTTAGTTATATTTGATGTTTACAGTCAACTTTGACATAAGCCAACTTTCTCATAGTTTTTTTGAAATAGTTTCTCTATATATTTTTTGTTTTTATTGCCCTCTTTACTTCATCTTTGAGTTCGTTAATAAAGCTTTCTTTGTATTGTAGAAATTCAGGGAATCTCTTCATTGTTATATATGCTGAATCTCTTTTTTTGACTTTATTATTTAGTTCTAAACTAACCCAACCTTCATTGTTGTTCTTTCCAGTGGCTGTTAAAGATTCGAAAGATAGTTCAGTTTCAATTAGATTTCGTATAACAGGTATTATGTTTTCACTTAGCTCCCTATAGTTCTTTGAATTCTTCGTATTCCTAAACCTGTTTTGTCCTGGAAGCTATTGAACATAACTTTGATCGTTGCTACTTTCCCAACTCCCCCCTTACCAATTCTAAAAGTATTCACATCCATCTCATCCAACGCGAGTGCATAGGAACAGTTTTTATTAAAATGTTTTTCCAATCTTGGTTATTCCCTTTCGTTCTCCTCTGCCTTCAAAATGTTTAATTTGCACCGGAACTTTATATATCTCAATTTTTGAATTTGTTTTATTTTCGGTTGTTTTGGAAATGTCAACGTTGACATTTACAATTCTCTTTGATGTTTACAGTCATCTTTGTCATAAATTTTACCTCTGAGATTTACTCCGTAAACTCTAACTCGATTTTTGGATAAAATTGTGAACGTGCCCCATACATACGTATGAATTACTGTAGTCTTCAACTTTGAACACCTTGTATAAAGTTATTTTATAGTAGTAGACAAAAAACAAAATAGCTTTTATTAATAATACTTCTGCAAAATTTTGTGCGAAAACTCGTACATATATTAAGTGATTCTTCTTAAGTGAGAAATAAAACTGCATTCAGCTTCTGACAATTGCTTTGCATAAATTTAATATACGTTTTTTTATATTTTAAAATTTAATTACATTGATTGAAATAAAGCAATATGTTACATCAATTTTTAAATTTATATTATTTTTCAAGATAGGTAAGTAGTAGCTTCGATGTTTGTATCATAGTAACATAGTATCATAGTTTGGTGCTTGTAGCAATAATAAACAAATAGTACAAATTAGATCAATTTTCCCACCATTTACTATAATTTATTTTACCATTCAGAGGTGGCTTGTTAGAATGTAAAGCACTTGGAACACTAACGACAATCTTTCGATCCGTCATTTGAGAAAAATTACCCAGATTTCTAGCGGCTATCAAAATTTGTTCAAATGGTTGCTTTCCAGGTGGTTCGGAAAAGTCACAAATAAATTCACCTTGATTTGTTACCTAAATTAAAAGTAGAGTGTTTATTATAGTGGGTGTAACATTTGGTTGTATTAAAAAAAATATATTGGAATTTTTTGTACTTCTACCTTGAGCCAAAACCAGGTTGTCTTATAATTCACACCCCATTTCTTGAAAATCTTGTCCTTAAGGTTTATTAAGTTAGATTGAGCATTTGTGCACCAAACCACAACTAAGCTGTTATCGTGAATTAAAGATTCTACAGGAATATTTAATAATTCACTATTGTACATCATGTTATAGCCATCATTGGATCTTTTTCTTTTCCGACGGATATATTTGTTCCACCAAGGCGGATCTATTACTACTAAATCATACGCAATATCAAAGCTTAAAGTTTCCTGTATCGCATTGACGTTGCAGCAATAAAATTTACAATTTTTCGGAAATAAAAACTCCTGATCCTTTATTTTAACGTTTACGGCTATATTTCGACTATTTCCACCAATGATAGCCTCTATATCACATTCACCTGTTTCTTTATAAACAACCTTTGAAAATTCTAAGGCTTTGGTATTCTTTTTAAAATCCTTATCGTTTACGTTATTCAAAATGAGTTTATTTTGAAGTAATTCCACTTTGAATACAGCATATGTTGATTTGATAAAATCAATCTGTGTGTATAAGAATGAGTATTTTTTTAAAATAATTGTATAAAACTCTTACCGCAAGTCTTAAATCTTTAAATTCTACGTTGTCAACAATTTTCTTTTTGTGAACATTCTTTCTTTCCCGATCCTTGTTAACATATGGGTAGCTAATATCAAAAAGTTCTTCCTTTGCTTCATAACAAATTACGTTCCCTTCTTTTTCTACGTTAACGTAAAGATTCTTAATATATTCTTCTTGTGAGATAAATACTGCTATGTCCTTTTCATATAAAACAGTCATGTCAGTTAAGTATAATAACTTATTTTAAGTATAATAGAATGTTAAAATTAAAAATGCACGAAAAACCTTATAATCTTAGGTTATGTCCGTTGAAAATAGGGGTATTTATTTTTGTTTTAGCGCCATCTATTGACTAGTTTTGATTAAATACGTACATAACCTTCAAAAAACCGACTTTTAGGTTAGTCCTTCTCTTAATTCTAGTCGTTTATTTAATTAAAAGAAATAAAACAATGAATTTTTTATACGTATTTATGTTAATCTTCACACTGTGTCCACACATTGTTTTAAGTGAAACCGTAAGTGTGTATATTTTGTAGTATTTCTGAATAATAAACATTTTTCATTTTTGCTTCGGAAGAGTTTAGAACAGTTTTCTGAAAACAGCAAGGGGCACACGAACAATTGGGCCGTTTTAGTGGACACCTCGCGGTTCTGGTTCAATTACCGTCATGTGGCAAATGTGCTCTCAATATACCGCAGCGTTAAACGGTTAGGTATCCCGGACAGCCAGATCATACTTATGATTGCCGATGACATGGCTTGTAATCCCAGGAACCCCCGACCTGCTACGGTGTTTAATAACGCCAAACAGCATATCAACGTGTATGGTGATGACGTAGAAGTGGATTATCGAGGATATGAGGTTACAAATTTTCAACTGTTATTTAAAAAAAGTCATTTGTTTCATCATTTTACCATTTTATTTTCATTTGCCTCTTAATTGTTTTCGTTTGTTACACTTGTTTTGCTTTCATATGTTTCTTTTTGTTTCGTATTTCATTTATGCAATGTTTTTCAAGGTAACTGTTGAAAATTTCATAAGGGTTCTGACGGGACGTTTGCAACCAGAAACACCGCGTTCTAAACAATTACTTACCGATGAAGGAAGCAATATCTTAATATACCTTACGGGACATGGCGGTGACGGGTTTTTGAAATTTCAAGATTCTGAGGAGATAACTAGTCAAGAAATGGCGGATGCTCTTGAGCAAATGTGGCAAAAACAACGGTAAATATTTCCCTACATGCCTTAAGTAAATAGAATATTATTTAATAAGATGAGATAAGTATAATCACTAGGGCCCGGATCTTTATTGATTTAAAAATGGCAAATACATATTTAAATATAATATTTAACAAAAAAGGTGAAATATTTATTAAAAACTCAATATATTTACTAAAATTTTTAATACACAAAAGACTAGAAATGATACAATTTACAATTACTTAAGTGTATATTAAAATCATTTGCTTACACCGCATATAAATGTTTTTTTTTAAATGATCGAAAGTAAAACTTCTTTGATTATCTCGAAAAACAAAGCTTTATATTGGGGGAAGCTTCTTTCCACATCACATGAAGTAATTGGAGCATCATATTATTATATGATATATCCAATATTAATTTCTAAAAAACTGCATATTTAAAATGAAAATTGAATTTTGTATCGTTTTTTTAAGAAATTTAAGAAATCAGTTCTAATATTTTTCAATGAACATTTATCATTTTTTAATGAAAAATCTGTGCGAGATATCAAAAAATTGTTTTGATCATATTATTCTATGATATATCC
>JAWQRJ010002153.1:0-14092 GCA_033557515.1 Diorygopyx duplodentatus | reverse complement strand
ATTTATTGTCTGCAAATTGCCTCCACAGTATTATACAGGGGTCTCAAAAAGAGTTTTTCCACCTTTAAAATCTCAAAAAATTGCGTTTCATTGAATTACAATTACACACAACTGCAATTCATACAAGGGGTTTTTATTTTTAAATTATGAAAATTATTTCTGGTTTTTTTTTAATTTTACATAATAATCGATTAAATATATCAGAATGTGGTGATTTGAGATTATTATTAACTAATCTTATACCGGATATAATAACGTTAAGTCGGTTTCAATTATTTTTTAAGTTCTTCACAATGCAAAGTTTTCCAGTTTTCAAGATAATATCTAAGACTAAAAACGTCGTTTTTGGTTAGCCACCATCTTAGAAGGTGGTAGTTGATAAGTTTTTCAATGATATTTCATTAAAATTTGTGCATAGTTTGCACATTTCTATTGGTGCCATTTTTGTACAGGTGAATATCATAAAGCTTGAATGGCTCGTTTTTTAAAATCTGGCACATAATTTATACCAGCCCTGTATTTAAATTAAAACTTTAAATTAAAGGCAGTGTTGGCTGCTGGCGAATACTCATTAGCGCCACGATCCGAGCTATTTTCGAGTTATTAAACTATTCAGAATAATGCCAAGGATCTCCATCTTTCATCAAATGTAGGAAGTTTCCCCTATTCCACGGCAAAATACCAGGGTACATTCAGTTAGTCAGCATATCCGCGCATCTTCTTCCATTCAGTGGCTGCCTTTTGTTTTTAAATGTTTATTTACGGAAATGAGCAAAAATTTTTTTTTTAAATATGGGAACACTTTTCTAACACACTGTCCAATATTTTACACCACCACCTAGCAACAGGTTATTATGGGCCGTATTTTTTATCGAATTATAGCAACCCTTATTAGTCTCGGGTAGACGGCGGGGGTTGCTTTGAAGTATACATTCGAAAAAGTCGAAAACGGGCGAGTGGCCGCCCATCGGCCGAGTTCATAAAATAAGGAAGATTACGCCCCTGGACGGCTATAAATTAAGGCACGTCTACGAGGGCGAGTTTTAAAACGAGTGTCTAGAGCACGCTTCACGTCTTTAGTTCCGCCCTTCCGCGTTTTTTGCGCCTTTTCCCCCGTTTAGCGCTCCGCGAGCCGGTCCTTAATTGGACAGTCCTCTTGTCGAGTTGTTTCGCTTTAAGATGAATCTTTCCGAGCAAATATTTAACGTTCGCAAAGGAGATTTATGCAAGTGGAAAAAGTTATTTAATACACTTCGCTTCCGATCATTAAAAACGTTCGTGCTAAAATTGCCCTGCGAAATTTGAACAAGTTGGAAGTTTTTACACTTTAGACTGTGTTAATGTCTGGAAATATTGTTTGGTTACAGTAGTTAGGATATTTAAGAAATTAGTAGAATTTCCTAAAAGATATAACAGAAGACTTAGGCCTGTATTCATAAACCATTCTCAAGGCTACACTCGTGCTCGAGAACAAGTTGGCTATAGAAACTAGCGTAGCCAGCTCGTTCTCAAGCTGCGTGTAGCGTTGAGAACGATTTATGAATACATGCCTTAGTTTAATGAACTTCAAAACGTCCTTTGGGTATCCCATCCGTATCTGTGTATTGAGGCAGTGGTACATCCACGCTCCCACAGTCCGATAATTTAAAGCGTGTTAGATGGCACATTAAATGCTGAAACGTGTCTGCTAGAAATGAAAATGATTTCAGACGTTTAAAATATTCCTGAAGTAGGCTTACAAACGGTTTGGTTTCAGTTTCAATTTTTACCCTAACCGCCCCTTATAAGTGGAACACGGGGAATTAAGTACAGCAAGTTTTCCAGATTTATCCTGAAACGATTTTTATTCTGGAGCTTTCTAAAACAAATCGTTAAGAGTCAACCAATTCTAACTCTTAATACACCTCAAGACGACCGATTTGAACTAGAATTGTAATTCTTTTTATGAATATATATTATTTATGATTAATTTTTCAAAAACCTTTTATTCTTTAAGAAGGAAAAGACTTTACACTTCTTTATTTTATATATGTATATTTATATGTATATATTTTCATTCTTATTACCATATACATGGATCTTCCAAATATTAACAACTATTACACTTCTTCTACTATCCATCGTTTTAGAAACATCTACACCTATGACCTTTTACTGTATATAAGGACGGGTATCATTAAACCTCATATCAATTTTATCAACACATGCCAAGAGAAAAATATAGTTAATTTCGTCAAAATTAAAACAAAAAATTTAAATGATCTTTTTAAACTTTAGATGAAATCGAAATACTTAATATAAGTTATAAGTACGACCTCCCTGCTAAAAGCTATCTATTTATGAATAGTGTCGAACTTGAACTTGCTATCCATAGACATCTCGAACACATTAACATAAAAAAATTACTTAAATTTAAAAAAAAACAGATAATACAACAACGTAAAATATCTAATCTTCACAAAAAAACTGCTTACAAACATAACAAAATATATACAGCAATTACGAACATAAAAAATAAACTTAGCACTTTCGACGGTATTTACTTTATAGCAGACAAAGTAGCTAGAATTGTCATGAAAAGAACTGAAGATATTAAAAAATAACAATGAAATAACAATGCTTAGGCCCCTATAGATAAAAATCCGCTTAATACAATCGTGCAAAATACTAAAAAACTTATTAATCAATGTAAATATGCAATTTTCAATGTAAATGAACATTCCTCCAATAAACTAATTCCTATGAACCTTTCAATCCCAAACCTACAGTCCATGCCTAATTTACATAAAAAAGACATTCTAATTCGCCCAATAACAGCCTACTACATTTCTCCACTTTATCGTGTAACAAAATTTTTCCTAGACATTTTTCAGACTATTAATTACACCCCTAAATACTCAATAAAAAGTAGCAACCATTTTACAACCTTAATTGTAAATATATCCTTAAAAGATTCGACCATGACTTCGTTTGATATCATCAACTTATACTCCAACGTATATATTGATCCAACCCTAGATCTCGTTACTGCAATATTTAAAGATTATTTTAAATCAAACATAAAATTATATCTAAACAACTAATACAAAACGATCTTGTATATATTTCCAATATTGATCCGATTACCTTAATAGACTTATCTAATTCTAATAACAAAGTAACCTATAAACCCTTATATTTTTAATAACATTAATTTAAAATCAATAAAAAATTTCAGCAAACATAATATAAAGCGCCCGCCTTTAAAACAAATAATAAACTTTTTAATACACCACAAAATATTAAAAACTTGAAAGAAGTTCAGAAGCACCGGAAGATGGATCTTTCGGAACAGTTGGAAATTGGAAACACAAACACAACAATGAACCCCCATTCTTAATAAAGTAGGTAAATTGCGATAACCAACCTCTGTGCTTGATTTTATTTTAATTCTTAGTTTTTGAGCATCTGCTGTTTACATATATTTATTTTTATTTCACTTTAAACTTTCCATGTACCATTATCTTTTAAATTAGGATTATTTTTTCAGTATACTGCTTGGAAAGAAAGCAAACAAAAGAAGTTTAACCCTCTAACCGCGAGCAACGTAGATATCGCGTTTAACTTTAATTGCGTTAACATAATCCTTATAACTATTATAAATATCAAATAAATATAGTCCGCGTTTTTGTACGAAAAAAATTAAAAATCGCCCGCGATTGGAGGGTTAAAGCTTTTTCGTCTTGCCAATATAGTAAGAATTATTACTATTTTATGATATATTAACGTTGATTAATACACTAATAGTAAGAGAAAAAGGATGATTAGAGCCTTTTCCAACAACTAGACATTTATGTTAAAATAGGTTAATTATAGTTATAAAATAGTCATATTGAAAATTCAGTTCACGGAATAGTAAGAAGTTCATCCAAAATATCTATAAAAAAATGTATTTAAAGTCATATGGTGTAAAAATACCTCTATTTTACTGGTTGTAAAGTAGTAAGTGTACACAGTGGAACTATATCCATCATTGACTTAGAAAGTATTTTCACTACACTTATACTTATACAGTATACATTGTATTATGCCTTATGCAGTATGCATTAGCATAATGCGTTAAAAAGATGTAAGAGCAACTATTGATTGACTATTTGTTGTTGAGTAAAACATATTTTTATAATCTATCCTACAGAATGTTTTGATATCTACAACTTTGACCCTCGAAATTATTTGATACGATAAATAATATGGAAAATATTCACATTTGAAAAAAATGGCCGAGTCTGTAGCTCTTACCGTTTCTAAGATACCAATGGTGAGCATCGAATTTGGGACACTTGTATATATCTTCAATCTTGCCAGAAACAATGGTTTTAATAAACACATCATCAATAAAAGTATATCCAAATATTAAAATCGTACTACTAATAATAATCCTACTACCTTTGTAGACTTAACCACGTTTAATAACAGAATAATTTATAAACCCTTATTTTATAACCACACTAATTTAAAATCAACAAACATCTCCAACAAATATAATATAACTCCCGCTTTTAAAACAAATAATAAACTTTTGAATATTTTTTCTAATCACGAAATTAAAATTCTCACCTTCAAAAAACGGTATTTACTCCGTGAATAGAAATAATTTGAAGGCATAGGTCAAACAGGGCGAAAACTAAGTAAACGTATTCAAGCACACAATTCTAACCCTAGCCCAACGCTGTATAAACATGCTTTACACACAGGACATAAAAATAATTATCAAAATATTAAAACACTCTTGCACGAAGTAAAAAAGGTCGTAAATGCATCAGTATGAACATCTGGAAATTGAAAAACATAAATATAGAAAAACCTACTTCTTAATGAACAGATCAAAATTCTGAAACTTTGAAAACCAACCCCTCTATTCAATTTTATTTTAAATTATTTTACTGTATTTACTGTTACTTAAATACCAGTTTCAACGTCCTTTACACTTCCTTGCTGTTTTACAATAATTTAATGTTTTTAATTCTTTTAAACCGTTCACTACATGTATGATTTCTGTTTTAACCCTTTTATGCATTTTCACTTATTGACTGTAAGTTTCTACTATTTTTTCTATTTTACATTTTATTTATAGACCCGAACTTTTTAGATTAAAGCTAACTATGATCTATAAATCGAAACTCCTATCTTACCATATGTTTGCAAATAAATCAAATAAAAGATGTTCAAGCTGTTTCTTTAACATTTATTGTAGTTGCAAGATGGATCATTCAAATATAAAATAGATTCAAATCTATTATACAATATAATATATAAATTTCCATCACTGATTTTAGTGTACCACTGCTCATTTAATTTTCATTACTTTTATATTCATTACAGAAGGGGTCGTTAGCGGTGTTCATTTTTATAGTTACATACATATTTGAAAGCCTGGCTTGTTGATATTAAAAAAGAAATTCTTTGTAAGTGAAACGTTTTTATACGTATTACCTACCTAAACTTTTTGGAAGTGACATTCTAAACTTATTCAGTTAGTGACTGGAAAGTTTTTAAACCGGAAATTAATATTAACCCTAGAATTTACGCCAGAAGTGGTACATTACTATGCGTAGATGAAATTGAACTGATGAAGGATCACATTAAGGCAAGGAAAATAGAGCGGCGAAAATGTAGCCAAAATCGCAGGGTTACCGAAAACGGTAAAGGGGCGGCGCGGAATACAGATGAGTTGCGAACGTTTCAGGAATCGAAAATTAAATAACGTGTTTAGAATTTCGGCGATCTGCGTTCGACGCCAACATTCTCTCGCCTGATGCGCCTGTTTTAAATGTCATGGCCAGCATATTGTCGCCTTAGCATCGACGCAGCAAGCTAACAGTTGTTGACTCACGGTGCTAACCCGATAGATGCTCATGTCCCGGGAAATTTATCTTCAAGAAGCTCTCACGGTCTGTCGACTTCCAATGTGTCACCATATTCTAACTATGTACGTCACGCGGCGACATCGAAATACGCTTCCTACTTTTTGAGAGATTTCTATTATCCATCCCGATATACCAACGAAGATACACGTTATTACTTTATATATTACATTTCTTTTATATTACACATTATTACAAGAATTTTATAATTGACATTTGGTACTTCAGCTATAGTAGATTCAGTTTTCTTTTAATACTTGACTTGAAAGTGAAACATTTCAAAAAGGTCACTGAACATGAGTTCACTGAACAAAAGTTTGACAAATTTTTTGTCAAACTTTCGATTTCGCTACTTGCCGAAAGGTTGACGAAGTTTTCTTTTTGTCCATTTTTTCAATTGGAGAAAAAATTGGAAAATCCTTCAGGAGTATTTTGAAATGGGTTCCTAACCCACGCGTATTTTGCTATCAAGCTGTCATCGGTTAACTATTTTCTAAAATTCTGTGTTAGCATGACTAAATGATTTTCAATAGTTGCAGAAACAACTTTCATGTGCTGCCCTTCAGTTGTATGATTTCAAAAATTCATTAAGATTTGTGAATGTTTCTATTTTTTTTTTACATTATGTCCTTGTTTCATAATTACAATTTTTTTCACATTTACTTTGTCACTCATATTAATTTCTAAAATATATCCATCAAGCTCTAAGATAAGTGCATTTGTTTCTTGAAGTTAAAAGTTTAAAATATTTAATTTCTGGGATATATCCATCACAAATAATCTCGAAGCATCTCTGCTTCCTGATAATTTTTCTGTTCAAAGAAAATTGCGATTTAATTTCTAGATAAGCATCTTTATGCTCAATGAAAGAATAACTGAATGTTCTGCACCCGTATTTTTGCAAAGTGTAGAAAAAAGTATTTTTTTAAGGGTCTCAGTTTTATATAATTCACTACGCTTACACCTGTTGTTAATACAAAATTCGGACAAGGACTCATTTCTTTGGTAGCAACAGTCTCCCAGAGAATTATGCAATGACATTCCATCACAACATCGAACGTAAGTAATTAAATTGCAATCCTTGTTATTATCTGTTGCTTCATCAAGCTGGATTGAAGATAATTTGTCATGTAATTCCAAGACAACAGTAGTTTCGAGGTAACAGTATCATTAAATACAGGTATGGACTGTAATTAAGACTTTACAATTTGAATTGGAATCTTATTTATCCACAAATACGCAATAAGCGGGAAAATGTATTCATACTAATACATTTATAACTATATCAATAACTATGTATTAATTAATTTACATCATTGTTTACGATTTCTGCTACTGTTATAATTCTTTATATCTCTTGTCCATGTTTCTGTTATTCAATTTTCTTTATCCAGTTTTCCATCGTTTTTCCTTCTTTGATGTGCTGTCATCTTTTCCATCCAGTTCAATAATTCATTACAATACTTTTTATGTCATCTCTTAACGTCTTCTGGTTTATTCAATAGACCTTCTTTGTTTCTGTAATAGTTACTTTTACTCTGATGTCTATCTGTTCTTTACAACCTAGTAAAGCTCAGAAATTCAAAGCTAACCGTAATAAGCGTGAGTTAGGAAATAATAAACGATACCTACAGACATTGTAATAAATTTTATTTTAGAAAAGATTCCAAGATATCTTTGACGAAACCCTTTGCATCATGTACGTTCATTTAATATTCCGGGTCGTTCGCTATAACTAAATTGCGGTAACATCCCTTCAGTGTAAGAGATCTTACACCGAGATTTCTGCGGAAAATATTTTCCATTTCCTTCGTGGGTAAAGGCAGGATAATGAGGACCGCGTATCAGCAGAAAGTCTGAAAGTAGTCGTACGGAATTTTCGTTCAACCTCTTTTCCAATATATATGACGTCCTGTAGTTATCATAAGTAGACAAATCTACTTATCCTAGAGAGTACGAAGGAATATTCAAATAATTCGTTTTAAATTCTCAACGAAGAAATATAGTTATATTCGAATTAATTAAGGGTTAACACTTTCCATATTTTCTTAAGATGATTATATGATTGATAGTCGTTTTATAAGTGCGACAAGAACTGATTGTACTTTTTAAAATATCTACTAGGCACAGATTTTTTTTACAAATAAAGATTTACAAATTAATATTCTTTGCTAAGAATACCCTGCCATATTAAATGCCGAACCAGACAGTCCGGTTACCCAGAAACCTAGGATTGGCATTGCTATTGGTTAGCTCATAGACTTTTTCGATGGTCGGTGATAGTCCGTCTACCGCAACATAAAGCATAAGCATAAGCAACATAAAAAGGGATGAATATTATCATACTAAGACAATTACAACTTCTTGGAAACCTTCCGCGTTCATATTTACCTACGCTATTCGTAGTTTAAGAAGTTTTCAACTTATCTGGTATAGCGGAATAACCTCGATATCTTTCCGCTCGTTTCAGAAACCGAATTTAAACAGGTGTATCCTCCAGATAGTATCCCGTCGCAGTCTCCATTGTAACCGGCTTTTTACCGGGAGCACTTCCCTACTGCGATAAAGGCGACGTAATAAAATTTAAACCTTTCAATTTCGACGCACACACGTTGCCCGAAATCGATTTCTAGTTTAGCACTTCGCTCCCGGATAACTTTCCCAATATAATGCCGTAGGAAAGACATCTTCCCTATCACGCGCTTCGAGGACAATCCGTGAATGGTTTAGGCTCGGGGTGGAGTTACGTGAGGCTAGAGCGCCATATAGTTTCCTTAGCTGTCCATTGCAGTGAACGGGTTCCACTGAAAAGCTGCGAGAGACGGTTTATGCATAGTAACGGGAAGAAGAATGATACCCGCAGGAATTCCCGACTCCCGGAACATTGTACCTACTTCGCGGTAACAGATTTCTGTCGTCTTATTGGCCCATAAATTGGATGCTCTCTCACGCTTTTCTCATGCTGTCTCCGCGGCAGATTGAAATTACGCGAAATATAGTCACATTGTTTTCGGTTGAATGGGGACTTTTTGAAGTCTTCATTGTTGTCCCACGAGCCATGAATCTAATAATGCAACATTTCAAGTGTAACTTTGTAATATGCTTTTTAGTTTTTAACCGAAAGTAATGCATTCGGTCCAAAATTTTGATATGGACGTTTTGATGTATCCTGGCGTGATCCAAATCGTGAATGATGGCATAATACGCTTTGTTACTGGTAATAAATTTGTTAAAAATATATGCCGAAATTTGTAACAATTTATCTCTGCGTGATCTGCCTTTTTCCAAGGATTTCTATCCAGGAAGCAGAAATCTTAACAAAAATGTATTCAAATTGGCCAACATTTCTTACCTATATAATTATCGTAGAGACTAATGCCCGGTTGCACAAAACATTCCGTAAAGTTAATCGTAGATCAACGAGCCGTTAGCCAATCAGATTGAAGACTGAATTTGAATTCTCTAATCTGGTTGGCTAACGGCCCGTTGATCTCCGATTAACTTTACGGAATGCTTTGTGCAACCGAGCATTAGTCTCTTAAATCTGTTTTATAGCTTCAAATGAACGTCGCTTTTTTCCACTTTTCCAGAAGGCAACAGCTTTTTCAAAAATTTTCAAGCGACGGGAGGTCTCGAGTGGTTCAGAGGTTCGAACGTTCGCCCGGATAGCGGACGACACGGGTTCGAGTCCCGTCTTGGAGACGTTTTTCCTTGAAAAAATATTCTTTAGTAGAAATTATTTTTAAAATAAGTTTATAGTGCTTATAGAGCGGACTGGAAATTTAGTCTATCACTCCTTCCTGGCCTTTCCCAGCTTTAATTAAGTCTATTATTTTCTGTTTATGGAAGGACAACCTCTCAAACCTCAAACATTTTCTATAATATATAAATCATATAGACACTAATCTCAACTACACCACAGAAATGGAACAATACAAAAAAAAATTACTTTTTAAATTTAACCATAACAAACACAAATAACTTTCCAACATTCGATATTTATAGAAAACCAACATACGTCCTCTCCATAATCCCCTTCAATTCCTCACATCCCCTCTTTGAAAAAACCTCAGCCCTCCGTTCATGTATCAACCGTGCTTTCAATTACCCACTTCCCGTAAAATCACAAAAAAAAGTTAATTACATATTGAACCTTGCAAAAAACAATGGCTTCAGAGTCAAATGAACCCAAAAAATAATTACGGGACAGTTATTAAAAACCGACCTCCTAGGTATTCACAAATATCAATCCGAAACTCTATAAGTGTAACTTTACCAAATAAAATCTGCAAACCCATATCATATAACAACGTCAATCGGAAATAAAAAAATATTTTCATTAAATACAATATATTACCTGTCTTTAGCACCAAGAGCAAACTTTTTAATATGCTGTCCAATTATAGAAATGAAACCCCTATTTAAGAAAAAAAGTGCATTTATTTTGTTACTGGTACAATTGTGAAGGGCTCTACATGGATCAAACAGGACGTATGTTGAATATACGTAAACAAGAATATAAATCAAAACCGAGTTCTATAAACGTTACCTATAAACATTACCCACATTCTATAAACATTACCTTCAAGCACGGCATAAAATAAATTTTCAAAACTTAAAAAAAAATCGTATATGAAGTGGAAAAAGGCTGTAAAATGAACCTGCTAGAACAGATGGAAATAGAAAAGCAAAAACATAATAAAAAAACTTTTATTAAATGAACAAGTTAACTTCGACAATTATCCCTACATTATTTTAAATTCGATGTATTTTTATTTTCTGTGCATGGTTTTGCTTGTTGAACAACTGATGTCTTTTTTATATATTTCAAATATTATTTCTCGTTTTGAGAACCAGCTTCGTTCCGATGCCTTAAGCCATGATACCCTTCTGTCGGTCCTTCATTACAATGAGCTGAGTGATGATGCATTTCTCTAATTGCTGCTTACTTGACTAATATGATTTAATGATTAATCTGCTTTCCGATGCGAACCATAAATAAGAATATAAAACATAAATATCAGCGACAACAAGTTAACAGTTTACCGAATTTAACTGAAAACAAAAATAATAATAAAAACGTAACATACAGATCATTCATATGTTAGGGTACAGTTTCATAGAGTTTACAACGCATTCTTAATAAATACGACATAATAACAGCCTTTAATACAAACAATACAACAGCAAACGCCCTTATAAATTCAAAAGAAAAATCGACATGTTACAAAGAAGTGGCGTATACTCACTAACTAGCGACACCTGCAAAGCCACATATATCGGTGAAACAGTAAGAACATCAAATAATAGAATAAAAGAACACAGAAGAAATATTAATTCAAATTTTGAAACCATTTTATAAACAATGATCATCTTTTTGATATAAAAACAAACACCAAAATTTTACTTTACCTTTCGTACTTTCCCTGATACAATATAAGCTTAAGATACCGAGATCTGATTAATATATCCTTTAATAAATCGTGCATTTCTCTTTCTTCATTGTTCAAACCTTTTGGACGATCATCGTTTACGACACTAAATGGCACCATAAGTAATGGAACTACATTCACTGGATTTACAGTTGCTATTGTGGAACCAGTATTCTATTTCTCACTCGCAGCCCTAAATTAGAAAATTAATTTTCCGTTATATACATTTTCTTATCGAAACAAATATACAATTTTAATCAATTTTAATTTTTATCGCATTAGAAGCCACACTTTATCGAACATAACTTTACTCACAAACAGCTGCGTGTAATGTCACCTTAAAGCACGTATTATCACTATTCTTATGATTATAGTAAGTAAAGTGTCGCGAAGCAACCTTTGTCTTTACAAAAAGTAAAAATGTTTATGTACACTTTTCGAAGAGCCCTATAACATGCTAAAGACTGCATTTGAGCAGGTTCAATTTTTTTTTAATTTTAGGGGTGTTTGGAAGGGTGGTTTCACCCTTTTAAAATGAAATTGGGCCCATAACAAAATGCCTTCGAATATCCTTGGATGAGGACTACGTATGCACAAAGTTTCATTTTCCTTTGAATTTGCGAGTTCGGAATGTTCGGTATTTTTCGGTAAGGAGTATTTTTTTAGAAATAAGTCTGGTGAATCTGGTGTGTGGTAAGAAATAAAATACCTTAAAACACCCCAATTTATTACAACAATAAACTAAATTTTATCAAATAATTCAAAACTTATTTTGAAAAATCTGCACTGGGACTAACTAATTTATTATCTACCAAAATTAAAGTTTATTTTTATTATCCGACCAAAACAACCGCACTTGACGTTTAGAAACATGACGTAAGCTTACCAGACTCCTCGTTCCCTCAATTGACGCTTGTCGTCTCGCATAATTGGTCTGGTTTCCATCGCTTGACATAAAATCAGAACTGGCGCCACCAGCCCCAATAGCAAGCGATAGCTCTCTCGGGATTGAAACGCTGATTCAGCGACAACAATAATCGTCGTCGGATTAATAGGCGGGCCAACATTAATGGCATTTTCTACGTAACGAAGTCGATATCTAGTTGGAATCTAGTTGCCCGTGTCGGAACCGATCACGTTGTCTCGACGGAGTAAAAACGAAACAGCTGCTGTCAGCGGTCCATGGGGAGATATGCAACGGCGATAAATCAAATTGGGCCGCGATGAGTAAGCGCGAACTTACTAACTGGGACATCATTGTGACGTTTGTAATACACGGCCGTTTAACTGATATGCCCGGTTACTCTGTAATTAATCCATCAATTAAGCGTTAATTGGGGATGGAGTGGGATGGCGAAATCTTGTTACTTCTATGTTTGGACAATCTGTGAATGCTGACATGTGCTCGCTCGTTAAGTTAAGGACAACTGCGGCGAAAAGTATGCGACTGTTAAATCTCGATTGCTTATTTGATAATTTTCGGTTTATTTATGGGCTTTGAAATGAGAAAAGGTTTCCTTCAATGACTATTTTTATTGTAGAAAGCTGTTGCGTAGATATATAGTTCCAATTTTGAATAGTTTAGACGCAAGCAAAATACACATATTAGACGCAAATCCAAAAAAGAAATGCCGACAGGTAGTGGTTGCAAAGAGAGAAAGCAGCTGCAGCAATTGTACTGCAAATGCGGTTATTCTGAATGGTAGCGGGAATATTTTATTAATAAATCTTGTGACAGTTATATCGTATTTCCTTTACCATAAATAAAACTTTACTTCTTACCCATTATCTCTTAACGAACAATCCATCCTATCGAAGGGTCCTAACTTCGCGTTGGCTCCCAAACACATTCCCACCCAGAGGATTATTGCCAGCATTGAGGGTGCTCTAGTCAGACTCCCTGCCAATATATCTAATCCTATTCGCCATGAACCTTCCAAAATCCTACAACGCTCCCAACTTCCCAAATCCAATGTTCCTGTCATAAAGGGTCGTTATAAAAAACTTTAAATCTAATTCCGATATTATTGTACTAGGGCTGCCAAGGGTAACGCCACGGTTCCAAGGGAGAAACACTTCCTTACTCCAGACCGAATCCTGCAAACGTCTCCCACGTGATCCCACATCCTGCACTGAACGTTCCACCACATGCGTAATGAAATCATCCTCCCTAAAACAGTAAAACTACGGTTTTAGAAAAGCTTAATCAAGCCAACTATTATTTGCTGTACTTTTTGTTATGCAAATAATAGTTGAATAATGAATTGCCTTTTGTTTAAATGTCCATTATTTATTAGCAAAAAATAGGTTTAAATTAGATTTAAAATATATAAAAATATCTTTTTGGACTTACGTTATCGCCACGTATCTTGCTTATATTAGGTATAAGGGTATCTGGCTTATATTATACGTATCTTGCTTATATTATATTATAATATTATAATTATTGCTTATATATTATATTATAATTATATTATAAAGGGTTTGCCAACATACGTTTATTATAATTTTTTTCTTAAAATCATTTCGTAAAAACTGTACAAGGATGAGATGAATTTGGCTCATCGTAGCTATATAAATAATGCTTAAACTAAGTACAGTGCATTAGTATATATGTTACGGCTAACGTACGAATTAAAGGTAAACCTAGGATTAACCGGTTAATGTGGGGATTACCAAGGGTTGCCGAAAAGTTACCAACGCTTCTACCTTTAACAGACCAAAACTGGGTCTAACCAATCCTAGTTGGTTAAAGCC
>JAWQRJ010002152.1:0-14092 GCA_033557515.1 Diorygopyx duplodentatus | reverse complement strand
GCAATATGAAATACAATTTAAATTGTTTTTATTGTCTGAAATATTTGAAAATAAGGAACATTTCAAACAAAATCTCGTCTTCAATCAATCAAACCAACAAACGACCAAACGTACCAACTAACGAACAAACCAACCAACGAACGAACCAACGAATTGAATCAGTTATGTTTAAACATACCTAGCTTCCTTTAATAATAATAATAATTTACGTTACCTGCAATCTACTGCAAATTTGTCTTAAACTTTACAAATTGTAACAACTTTAAAAATTATGACAACTTCAAAAATTGTAACAACTTTAAAAATTCTGACAGCTTTAAAAATTGTAATAACATTAAAAATTCTAACAACTTTTAAAATTGTAACTTTAAAAAAAGTTTAAACAATATCGTTTAAACATACCTAACATTCTTAATAATAATAATAATTTACTTTACCTGAAATCTACTGCAAATTTGTCTTACTAAGGAATTTAATTAGTTATGTTTAAAAAATATCGTTTAAACATACCTAACTTCCTTTAATAATAATAATAATTTACTTTATCTGCAATTTACTGCAAATTTGTCTTGAAAAATTTGAAACTTTCTTTATTTTTGTTATTGTTAAAATTTTTATTCCATTCTGTTAGTATTTTAAAGAAAATTGGCACTTTCAGTTTTTAGATTTATTTTTATATGTCATAAACCGAAGCACTTTAAAAATTCTAACAACCTTAAAAATTCAATTTACTAGGGAATTTAATTAGTTATGTTTAAACAATATCGTTTAAACATACCTAACTTCCTTTAATAATAATAATTTACTATACCTGCAATCCACTGCAAATTTGGAACCTTCTTTATTTATTCTTATTGTTAAAATTTTTATTTTACTCTGTTAGTATTTTAAAGAAAACTGACACTTTCAGTTTTTAGATTTATTTTTGTCATAAACCGGAGACTTCAAAAATTGTAACAACTTTAACAATTCTAACTTTAAAAATTCAATTTACTAGGGAATTTAATTAGTTATGTTTAAACAATATCGTTTAAACATACCTAACTTCCCTTAATAATAATAATTTACTTTATCTGCAATCTACTGCAAATTTGTCTTGAAAATTTTGAAACTTTATTTATTTTTGTTATTGTTGAAATTTTTATTCTATTCTGTTAGGCCCAGTTGTATAAAGCATTGTTAACTTCATGTTAAGTTAACAACGTTGTTAAGCAATCTGATTGGAATTCAAATTTGAAAATTCAAAATTCTCTAACCTGATTGGCTAATCGCATTGTTAACTCCGCCATTTTTGATCATGAACTTAACTATGCTTTATGCAACTGGGCCTTAGTATTTTAAAGAAAATTGGCACTTTCAGTTTTTAGATTTATTTTTTTTATTTATGTCATAAACTGAAGCGCTTAAAAATTCTAACTTTAAAAATTCTGGACTAATGAACGAACCAACGTACCAATGAACGAATTAACAAACAAACCAACCAATGTACCAACGAATGGACCAACGAACAAACCAACCAATGTACCAACAAACGAACGAACCAACGTACCAACAAATAAACTAACGAACAAACAAACACACGAACCAACGTACTAACAAACCAATCAACCAATGAACGAACTGACGAACTAACGAATAAACCAATGTACCAACGAACGAACTAACCAACCAACTAATCAATGAATGAACGAACAAAGGAATGAATGAGCTCAAGAGGCACCAGAACAGAAGTGCTGTCAAAGGGTTCGTCGGTTTTTGATTTCTCTTAAGATGACTGAACGAATTGAGCTCATTCATTCATTCGTTCGTTAGTTTGTTCATTCATTGGTTAGTTGGTTGGTTTGTTCGTTAGTTTTCCTGGGTTCATTCGTTCGGTGGTTCGTTTGTACTTTCGTTCGTTTGTTGGTTGATTAGTTCATTAGTTCATTCGTTGGTACATTTGTTTGTTAGTTGGTTGATTGATTGAAGACCAGACCTCTGGACGGCGAAATGCTCCATCTCATTCTTCTGATCGCACCTGATCCACACTTTCTTAGCGAAACATGGAATGCCAGTCATTCGCCAACTTCCCTACTCTCCAAATATGGCTCCTCATGACTTCTCGTTGTCTCCGAAATTGAAGACGCCATTGAAAGGATCCCGTTTTGAGAGTAGAGAAGAGATCATGCAAAACGCGATGACGGAGTTGAACACCATTCGAAAAGAAGCCCTCCAGAAGTGTTTTCGGCAGAGGAAGGATCGGTGGGCTAAGTGTGCGGAGGCGCAAGCAGTCTACTTTGAAGGGGATTCGGGTTCCAATCCCGTTATGTAAGTAATATATTTTTCGTAGACCTCGTGAGCATTGCCAAAGCGATCAACAAATAAATTTCTTTGGAATCGGTTCTTTTCCGATTTATTTAGACGCGAAAAGACTGTTTTGTTGGAATGTTTTGTAACAAAATCATAATATCTGTTCATTTCAGTGGCAATTTTTGCAGCAGGACTATTTGAAAAAAATACTTCAAAATGATCAACAATAGACGACTCATTATCGATACATAAACGATCAGTATGAAATCCTGAATCAGTGTTATCAAAGAAATGCATAATTGGTTGAGACTGTTCAACGGAAGTGCAACGGAATGTCTTCCGTTGTACTTTCTCCGTCACTACAACGCTCACTTTCTTCTGTGTCGGAATCTTCTTTGTCAGCGTCAATATTTGTAATTAATTTTTCCATCTGTTTAGCTCCTGCATTAGTCAAACCCACATATCCTCATCATTTGGAGGTACTTATTTTCAATATTTATATTGAAAATAAGTACGTTAAAATCCAAATGTCCGACCAGATCAGTTGTTTGCACAATACTGAAGTACATAACAGTAGCGCACCGTATATAAGAAGTTCGTACAAGTTTTCTTATGCATATATACAGAAGAGGCACAGTTTATAAAAATAAAAAGCGTAAATTTACAGGAGTAGCACATAAAACAGATTTTGAAAAACTGATATTTACGGACGTAGCAGCGGAAGGGTTAATTAGTGAAAACTGCCACAAACGTGCTTAACACAGTTTCTGTAGGCTGTACAAAAAAAGGAAAAGGTTTTAAAGATTGAATTTTTTACAACAAGTAGTCCTATAAGAGATTTATGCAAGAAAAAAATATTTAAGGTGATTGTGATGTTTGTATCCTTGGTGTACTTAAACATAATTTTACCTTTCGGCGACTCACCAATGGTTCCAGAAGACGATCTCCTTAACAAAGCGTTTGTAAGCGCTGTAACGTCAGCGCTATTCAAAGGAATTTCTAACGATCCACCACAGCTTGAGCACTCAACGGATGGCGCTAAAAACCATTGGGAGCGAGTTCGCATCCGTTCAGTTTGCCTCTCGTGCACCTGAACAGTGAACAGTTTAGGTGAACTCTTTGAAGTACGTAAAACTGAAGTTTTACGATTACTAAATATATAGAAATATCGACACAAAAAAATTAGGTTATGTTAAATGCCAAATTTGACTTTTCAAATATGGCTCACATAACCTCAATACGACGAATGTCAATGTTAATCGTATTAAGGTTATGTACTAACTTTTACTGTACCGATGCTTAAACTACAAAGGCCGTAGACTTTACCTGCGGCAAATAACTTAAACTCCTCGTGCTCTCGGCGTAGCGATTGACGGCCCGCAGCTCGTCCAACGTCATCCGGAGCGCCGAGTGCGTCGCGCTCGTCCTCGAGGACTGGGTCTCGCTCGACGATCGCGAAGCGCTCGTGCCCTGTCGATCGGCATAAACAACAATTACAAAAGTTTTAAACGGCAAGACAGAGGCGTTTCGGAGGGTCCGCCGTGAACTTTCGGCTCTCACCTTGAACAGCCCGTTCTGCTCGAGGGACACGGACAGGCGGGTGCACGACTCCAGCAGCGTGTGTTCGGCGTGCATCCCGAGCGAACCCGAGTTCAGCGTCTGCGCCTTGAGGCCGGCCTCGGCAAGGGCCGGCGTCGACTGGCACTCTTCCACCTGCGACATGGCTGCAAGAGAACAGCGTTTGGGATCGTTGGTCCGTTTAATTTCAATGCTGTGTAGTACAGAATGTTTAGTGTGTGTCGGTGGTAAAAAGTGGGCAGTGTGAAGAATGTTGTTATGGCCTCGTTAGAGATTAGATTGTTATCGATAGCTATTTTTTATTTATTTTGTTTGTATAAATAGAAACAAAATAAAAAGCTAAAAAGCCTAAACTTCTTTAACTATTAACTATTTTGAAGGTGATATATAAACAAATGGCCCCTTACAATCAATAAGATACAATATATCTTATAGGCAACTAAATATGCAAGCCTGTTACAAAGGAAAATTATGTATTGCAAACTGTTAAAACGATTATTTATTCTAACAGTATGTACACTTAAATAATCATTATTTATTCTTCAATATAATTTAAAGTAAACATGATTAAAATCAACAACGAGGTGATAGATGCAGTTTGAAATTAGAACACCGAGTGATTTAGTTTTGTGTTTAGAGAATAAGCGATTTTTTTAAAATAAGTCAATAAAAGAACATTTAGTATCTATTAAAAACGTATGTTGCTGTAACTTACCTCATTTGACGTCACTAACGTTCTAATATACATTTTATTTTACACTAAATCTACTCGCTACTTAACTGGCCGCTAAGATTAACAGCTACACAAAGGATAAGACATGCACAGGCACAAAAATCATGCAAACGTACAAACAAAAACAAATAAATAAAAACTATAGTTGGCTAAAGAAAATCATAGATTTATTTCAGTATAAAAAAATATCACAGCGTCGTAGAATGTACGGACTGATATGGAACAAATACTTAATACTTTTTTTTAAATTTAAATACGGAACGCTCTCTGAAACTAACACTAATAAAAACGCTACCTAACTCGGGCTAAAACGCCTCGTAGAAAACAAAAACTAAATTAAACGACTACGAACGAATAGAAGTATAAAAAGAACGAGCTGTTGTGTAGAAAACCTTCGCTAACAAACACTAAATTTAACGGTAAAAACGCAATACTTAGTAAACCTTGATATCCGTTTTACCTTCTAAGGTATACTTTGTGCGCCATCGGTCGCACTCGCACTGTAACCAAGTCTTTTCAGCCTCTAGCGAGACTTGTCCTACAATGAACGACAAAACCATCATTACACGACGTCGTAGCGGGAACCCGACGCGTTTCGTGTCGTTAGACGTTAATCTCTACTCGGAACAAGCGACTAACAGACGATGGGTTCGCGTTAACCGATACGGGGCCAATGCGGAAAAGGGGGGGGGGGGAGGGGGTTAATAAATAGATAATACTCGAATGCCCGGAAAAACTCAAAACGTGCGTCTAAACGATTCGCCCTCACCTAGTAAATACTGCTCCAGCGCCGAATAGTCGCCGGGGAAGATCTGACTGTGCCCCTTGGAGTTCTCCGGGGGGTACTTGAACGAGCATATCCATTCGCCTTGAACGCGCAGCACCCGACCCGTCACCCGAGCGTAAAATTCGTAGTTATCCCTTCCGAACAGGTCCGAAGAGGCGAATTCCTCTATTAGGTGTTTCATTACTCTCGTAGCGACCTATAGCGTAGAAAAACATTGGAAAAGATTAGGTAATAAGAGTGAGGTTAAAATTTGTTACATTATCACTAATATAATGTAGCAATAAGTGTCAAACTTACTTTCAGAATTAAACAAGCGTGCTGTTTACGTTATGATAAGAATTAAAGATTAAGTAATTAAAATTTATATACATCACTTTCTTTTATAAAATGATGTCTAATTCCCCAACATTAAAAAAAAATGCAGTAACTGAATAAATATAGATTTCTAGATGTTCCTATTAAAGACACACTGACATGCATCATACACTTATTTAACAGTAAAACATTGCAATTTACTTTAAAACTGTAGAGCACAAAAACGCGAGACACCAAAAACCCGCAAAGAAAAAACACAACTACTCAATCAAAAACTATTATTTCGTAATAAAACTTACATTGACCTCAGCCTGTGTGATCGCCAAAAAAAGAAAGCATTGTACAGCGTGAAGCGAACCGCCTACGGGATGTTTCAAAAGGACGCAGTTTCGCGCCGGCATTTATCGACACCCCGTTCGCATTAGAAACAACCGACGGTGTGAGTGATCGTAATCGTAAGTGCGACGACGATTGTTTCCGTCGGCAACGTTCCGCAACGAAACCTCCGACAGAAACAACCGCGAACTGCATACGGACATCGTTGCTCGGTTTGACGTCGCAGTCGTAAAACGAGAAAAATCGGGGAGAGAGAGGTAAGGCTCACCTTGTAACGCATGACGTCTTCCATTTTGGCCGTTTTGCCGTCGCTGACGCACGTGTGGAAAAAGCTCGGGGCGACGCTCACGCCCAGGGCCTCGCTCGTCATTCCGGTTCCCGCCGAATCGCTGTTGGACGCGATCACTCTGAACGTACCGAATAGAAGCACTAGCAGGCGTTGAGTGTACAGCGGCAATGAATTTATTATTCTGAAACGAAAGAGTACGTTTATTCTAGTATTTATGGTATTTATCCAAAAATAATAACAGAGGGAGCTGGAGATCTAGAAAAAGAGTGAAAGGGACACAAACACTACAAACAGCATTTTGGAATGTAAGAACAACGAATGATACCTCGAAAACAAAACAAATTGAAATGGAAATGGAGAGATACGGAATAGATGTACTGGGAATTAGTGATGCAGAGGATCCGAAATAAATTCAAGGGAGACATCAAACTACTAATGGGAGACTGGAATGCCAAAGTAGGTGATGAAAATGAAGGATTGCATCACGTAATGGGAAGACATGGAGTCGGGAAGAGGAACGAAAACGGGGAAAGACAGATTGACTTCTGTAACATGAATAGTCTAATAATTGGAGGAACACAAACTAATCTGCAAGCTAACCTGCATATCCCCAGGAGGAGAATTTAACAATTAAATCGACCACATTCTGGTTGAAAAAAAATGGAAAAAAATTCCCTAAAAGATGTAAGAGCTATCCGAGGAGCAGACATAGGATCTGATCACTTTCTGGTCAGAGCAAAAATCGCAATTAGTCTTAAAACATAAAAAGAGGGAAGAGTGGGAAGAAAGAGGCGAAGGGACAAGGTATGGTTATCAGCACAAACACTCGACCTTAATACCGAAAAAAGACGTTTGAAAGAAAGAATACTTGGAATAAGGCAAGAGGAGGAAAGGAACACGCAGGAAGAAACGTACAAACAAATAGACAAAGAAATAAAAAATAGGCGACGGCAGAAAAACGCATATACATAGAGGAACCAATGACAAGGGCGGAGGAAGCAGCAAAAATACACAACCCAAAGGAAGTCTATGAAATAACAAAAAAATTAACGAGGAAGAGAGGTAGGGCGATGAGGAAACTGCGAGGAACCAAGGGAGGGATTTACGGAACAGGGGAAGAGATTAGAAATAGATGGATACAGTTCTTCACGGACTTGTATAGGGAGAGAAATGAAAACGATGCTACAGACGAACAAGACTACGAAAGCACTCCTACCTTAAACGTCGAAGAAGAAGCTCTAAGCAAGAACGAAATAGAGCAAGCGATCAAAGAGATGAAAAATAATAAAACAGCAGGAAGTGATAACATCTCAGCGGAACTATTCAAAGCGGACATAGATAGAGCTGTACGGGTCTGCCAAGATACTATTCTCGAAAATATGGCAAACAGAACAAATCACAGAAGAATGGGGGGAAGGGACCATCATCAAACTACCTAAAAAGGGTGATTTAACAAAATGTGAAAACTGGAGGCCTACAACCCTAACAAAAGTAGCCAGTAAAATTTTCGCCAAAATTATCCTGAACAGACTTAAAGCAGAAATGGATAATACCCTCAGAGAAAACCAGGCGGGCTTTAGGAAACAGAGATCATGAATCGACCAAATATTCACTGTGAAAACAATTATCGAAGAAACAAATGAAATGGATGGGGACATTACGGTTCTATTCGTCGATTTTGAAAAGCCATTCGAGGCGATAGACAGGAAGAAAATGTGGCAAATACTTCCGCATTATGATATCCCAGGGAAATTTATAAGTCTAATTAAAACACTATATGAAAATTGCTCTGCACGTATAGAAGATGGGGGTTAACTTACTGAAAAGATTAAAATCGAAACTTCTCTTTCGATCGAAGGCAGGGTTGTTTGCTGTCCCCAATGTTATTCACGATATTCGCGATGGACTGGATAATGAGACAGACAAGAGACAACAGAACAGGCATAAATTGGAATGCATTCACGCGGCTTCGAAGGCTTGGAAGCCGCAGACGACGTTTGCCTCATTGCACACACAAAACAACACGTTCAAAGAAAGGTCAACAGACTCGAGAACGTAGCAAGTAAAATCGGCAAATGTTGAAAAGACAAAAATGATGTGCAGAGAAGTAAACGCGGAGCAACGAATAGAACTCCATGGCGAAGAGGTGGGAGAAGTTACAGAATTTCGCTATTCGGGAAGTACAATCGTGGCAAGCGGAGAAAATAAAACAGATGTAGAAAACAGAATAAATCAGGCGATAATGGCATTTGGAGCTCTAAGAAAGGTGTGGACGTCGCATCGAGACAATATACAAGTAAAACTAAGATAAAGATCTTGAAGTCGAACGTGAAGAGTGTCCTGCTCTACGTATTGGAGACATGGGTGAGAAGCAAACACAACATCAAAAAGATGCAGACCTTTATAAATAAACGTCATAGATACATCATGGGAATATATTGGCCAAACAAAATTACAAATGTAGAGTTGTGGCACAGAACAGGACTAGAGAAGGTGGAGATATTGATAAGACAGCGCAGGTGGCGATGGCTGGGCCACGCTTTGAGGAAACCACACTCCAGCCTCGCGAGATAGATAATAGATTTCAATTAAAGTTACGTCATTACTTATTACAAGCTAGAAACAAGCACAGAAATAAAACAATAGATTCACTGCACACCTCTTATTATACTTTGAAAGTTCCAAGTGAATAACAACGATGTTTCCCGAGCAACGTAACAATGGAACATTACGAAACAGCTTCCCACGGATAAACAACATTTTCATGTCATATTTTTTGTTTCAAATTTATCATTTATTTAAAATAATAACTATTATGTACATATTTATGTATGTAGTTCGTCAAGGGGGCGTATACAGGGGGCGTTACGATTATGCGGCTACAATTGTATCGCTTGATCGATAGAAAAGCAAAATGAAAACTGATACGTTCAGCTGCCCACAGAGAACCTTGATCGCTTCGATTACAACAACACGATCTTGCAAACAGAAACAGGAAGAAAACACTTAGATTCTGCAGTAACCTACTTTCATGTTTTAAATAACTGAATTGCGAGATAAAAAATGTTGCAGTGCAACCATGTGTGCAGTTACAGCAACAATAACTTTTCCTACACTACTACGTAATAGTGGCATTGTTTACGTTTTGAAATATTGACTACCTGGTTGATGTAAACAGGAAAAGGTGGCTTAAAAACATATTTCCTAACACAGTACGATATTACGTATTATTGATGACAGATTTAAAACAAAAACGTCAAAGTTATGCACTGAATTTAAATATCTCTATTTAAATTCAGTGCATAACTTTGACGTTTTCGTTATCGAATTACTAAGAAAGCCGATACGGCAATCTATGCGCGCGTCAGGAATGAGTAAGACAGTAATTAAAATATGCAGTTACTAATACAGATAATGGGTGTCACTTGATAAGTAATTAAACACCTGTCCGTTTGGGAGGGCGTGCAGTGCTTCCCAATGAACCAAATTGTGACAACAATGCTTTCGATTTAGCATTGTAAAAAGGCCCCATAATTATTTCAATTGTTTAAAACGCTCTGTTGACGAGCGACGCTTCGAATTCCAAATTAGGCAGAGGCGACACAGGAAAATGACAATCGTATGAGTGGCTCACTCGAAAAAAAAAAAAACGTGAATGGATTTAGAGCCAAAAGATATCTTGTTGGAAATCCTTGAAGTCCCTTAATGCTAATCTTAACTTAACTCCAACATAACAACTAATCTTAACTCCAACATAAAGTGTTTTGTCAACGTAAATACTCTCCTTTATCAGCAAGCAAAATAGTGATAAGTTATCTCCAATAATTAGGAACGTAAATGATCGTTAGAGCTACTTTTTGAAGTGAAGGCATCAAAAAAGTACAATAGTTATTGTGTCTTTATTTACATAAATTGTTTATCATTTAAATACCTATATCTATACAGATATATGAGCAGCTAGAATTTAACAATCTTTAGAACTTTAATGCTTTTAATTTAAGGGGTACAATTTTTTTTTATAGATAACTTAATCAGCTTAAAGTTGATTATTTTGCTTAATAGACAAAAACTGATTGACAACAGGATTCTGATGCAATTAATCACCAAATAACAAAAATGTGAGAGGATTTCCTGTGTGCAAACACTTTTTATTATCAACCAAACAAATGAATTGTAACAATACTCACATTGTTACAATTTTTTAGTGCACACTTTAGATTGAAATTTCAACCTGTTATAGATTATCAAGCTCTGAAAATATATACCAGCATTTAGAATTTTGCAAATAATCCAATAACCAACAATTTGATAAGAAATTCTATCTAGGAATTGCTATATTCACACTTTGTTTAAAAAAAATTCTAATAAATAATGTAAATCTTCATTATACAACAAATAAATAATAACATAGCCCGTTTCTTATTTGAGTATTACAATTGAAAAAAAAGCGATTTTAAGTGTGTTATTAACAAATTCCATTATTGTTAGCGTAGACGAATCATCAGAATCATTTTATTGAAAACAATTTTTTGTTTTCATTCAGTAAATTGGACAATAATGAAATGTGCACTCAATTTTATGAGTCACTATGTTTATAAACATTTAAAATATATTTTAAACACAACTTACCTATGAATCTCATCTCTCTGTGCCGTAAGATCTGTCATATCGATAATTTCGAAAAACTGATGTTCGACGTCGCGACCAAAAACGCCTCCGGGTATCTTCCGCAAGAACTTTTTGAGGACACTAGCAATCGTATACACACTAAAATTATCCATGTTGATGAGACGGCCGGTCTGCAAGAAGTGCGTGAGCTTCTTCATCGCCCCCTGATGTCCGGGCGCTCGGAAAACGTCTTTCCGCAACGGCGCCTCCTTGTTCAACTTTAAAATCAATACCTTCGCAGAAAAACAGAAACGATCGCATTAAAACACCGCCCGTATCGCACGGTCCGCGAAAACTCCCTACTAGCAGCGGTCCCGGTATGTCGTTCTTGCAGACCTCCTCCAACGGCACGCCGAACTTGACCTTCTCCAGCCGGCGGGGGTACGGGGCCGAGGGGTGCCCGCACGACGTGACCACGTTGCCGAAAGTGGCGGCCCTCCTGTGCATCCTCGCGGCCCAGCTGCTCATTTCGGTTCGGTCCCTTCTGGTCGGCTCGGAAAAAAAACAATCATAACCTAACAACGTGGCTGACTGGCGTCGACCTAAACGCACGGCCCCGAGCGCGTTTTCGCGGCCGCGCGCGCACTGTTGCCCATCGCCGGACGGTCCGCCGCGCCCCCGTGTGCGTTTCCTGACGGGCACGTCCCAAACCACACCTCGCACGAACGCAAAATCAATCGGGAAGTACCAGGACAGCGCTCTCCCAACGGCACACGCATTTGTTGATCTGCGGGGATATTTGTATTTGACCCAGTTCGAGGGGAACGCTTGCTGCTACATTCACTCTGCAGATAACTGTCTAGCTTACCGCCAAATTGTTTTAGCTAACACTCAATAGGTGACGCTGACCAATGATTGATGTATTTTTTTTGAATTCAAATTAATTATCACACTAATCAATAAAGTTGATTAATTAATTTTTGTCATTAAAGTTGATCATTAATTTGTTGTATGATTCAATATATTTGAAGTTGGCAACTAGGCGCGCCAAAATAAAATTTCAAATGCGTAGCCAACTTAACAAAAAAACATAATCAGTTATATTTATGTTGTTTTTGTTAGAAAGGAAAAGACAAAATTATACGCAATTATAATGTAGTTAGTACCGTTACGGGAAATGATCGCTTTCTAATGGTTGTGTACTTTGATTTTTAACGCGTGATCCGAAAACTTTCGATTCCACGTGTCAGCGCGAGCGAATTTCTAGACGCAGCCTCCTCTCTGAGAGAGCTGTAGTGTGAGCAGATGAGTTGTCGTAAAAACAGGTGCGCAGTTTTTGACGAAACTGTCATCGAAGAGTAACAATAACAACTTCAGCCTCGTTTCTTATGTCATTCAAAATTAACAGTGTCGAAAGTGAATGTCGCAATATTCGGAATATTTCATTTTACGCACTACATCCTCATTATTTCGCGCACTCCACGCGCGTCCGATTTTATAGAAAGTAAACAAGCAATTTTTTTAAACCACGGCGTGAACGGGTTACTTCGAAAGATGAAGTTCTACAAGCACAGATTATTGTCGGACACTCAACTTAGGAAATTATCCGAGCATAAATATTCGTGTACCAGTAACAGTATTTGCGACGCTTTGTTGCAAGGCTGGTGGAACTGGTTGGTGTCAAAAGTGCCTTTGTGGTTAGCACCTAACCTAATTACTATCGTGGGACTGTTCGTAAATGTTGTCACGACGTTAATCTTAATCTGGTAAGCCCGCAACGAGAAACAACGAAAACTCGAACATAACCTCCTTGCACGGTCGCCATTCTTTGAAGGTACTCGCCGGACGCCAAACAAGAGCCCCCCGGATGGGCTTGCGCCCTCTGCGCGCTGGGCCTGTTCGTGTATCAGAGTTTGGACGCGATAGATGGGAAACAAGCTCGGAGGACGGGCTCGGCAAACCCGTTGGGCGAACTGTTCGACCACGGCTGCGATTCGATATCGACCGTTTTCGTGGCCCTGTCTGCATGCACGGCCGTCCAATTAGGCTATTATCCCGGATGGATGTTTTTCCAAGTGAGTAGAGAAAGGAAGTCGACACAATAGTCGAGCGAATCAAAAGCTATTGTGAGATTTTATTCGGCGTGCGACGTGTGTATCATTTAAGTGATGCTTAATACGTCTTACGTGGGATTTAAAAATCAATTATGGAAAGCCCACGAACAACTGTGATTGCTCATAATAAATTAATTAAAAAATGGCATCGCTTAAAATGATAATTATCTGATTGTTGATAAACTGTTGATAATTTCTATTATCTTAAATAAGTATAAGAAAATTATTATCTGAAAAGTAAGGAAAGAGTGTAAAAATTCTTTTACAGTTATAAAAATGTGGTTTACGCTATTTTTTCTTTAATTTTAGAGGGTGGTATAATATATTGAAAAATCAGCTTTTAGCTGATTAGTAATCGATGAAATATATTTTAAATACCTTGCAGAAACAGGTGCTTCTATATTTCATTATTATTGTATAGAAATCTTTGAAAATGTTGCAACAAAGTTATGTCGATGATTAAAATTGAGTACACCTGCGTGCTTAAAAATTTTAATGATCCTCGAAAATTACAAATAAAGGCAATAACTAATAATAGATAATGAATGAGTAATAACACTCATATTAACATTAATTCATAAATGATTCATTTTACTATGAATGAGAACATGTTTAGATGTTTTAAAGAAGTACATTTTTAACTTTTTTATTTAAGTTTTATTTAGTATTTAGGGTTTTGGTTGCTGTTATAACCTAATTTGGAAAGAAATGAATAGTAAACAACAGAAGTAAACACAATTTAGCACTAGCTCTGTCCAAAAAAAATTGTTTAATTTGACGTTCAGATTATTGGAAATAGGCAACTTAATTAACTTCTCTTGACATAGTTATCAGGTATTTTATGAATCTAAGTGTGTCATGGCCAAACTTTGTTTAAATTCGTTGCGTTTTTGTTTTGCGCTGCTGTTGTAAAACGTCAAATTCAACCAAGTGGGACAAAAAAGTGTGGAGAATTTAGTAATGATGATTGCAAGCGAATCTTCCATCACTTATTGCAAAATGTCAAAGACGATAACAAACTCGAACGGGGTGCAATAAATACC
>JAWQRJ010002151.1:0-14093 GCA_033557515.1 Diorygopyx duplodentatus | reverse complement strand
TTTTTATATCTTTATTAGTAGTTTTAAACGATCCAAAAAATATTTCAAAGAATGACAATTTGTCGTAAAATGAATATTAAAAAAGTTTTTCCTATTGGCAACCACATCGCTTTACACACTGTATAGTACTAGCATTGGGCTTTCACGTAGTTAAATCCGTTTCAAAATATTTTACTTAGTTTTTATTCTATAACAATCCAAATATAATCAATTTCGAAGCATTCGAGGAAAATGAAAAGAGAATCTAGAGAGATAGACAGGAACCTCGAAACGTCCCATTGACGATGTTCCTCTTTACGTAACTCCTTACTCCACTGTTTTGGGATTTCTTTTTGTTCCTTTCTTTTTCCTTGTGTTGTTTATTTTAGTTATCTTAATAGTATAAGGATTATAATTTCTTATTGCCTTTACCATGTTTTTTCCATTTAAGAGTCAATTGATTGTTTTCTGTGTGCTGTAATTCCTTTTTATGGCAATTAATGGGTTTATTATTATTGTTAAAAATCACTGCCTTCAGTTGTAATCCAAACTAACTAATTTGTGTTTCCAAGATCTGTGATGGTTTGCCGTCAGGTCCATATCAATTCAATGTTAAGTTGGGTTGAAACCTACTTTATGAAAACTCGAGAGTTCTTTGTTGCCAAATTAAAATCTTCCGGGCTTCCCATGTTATCTAAGAAAATTCGAACAAAATCTTGATCTCAATTCCGCAACAGCACTTTTTGCAGTATTCTTTGATTGCGAACCGTTTGCAGTATTCTTTGATTATGAAGGCAGTATTTTAAAGCTTATTCTTAATTGGGAGAGTTGACAATTAGAAGAAACGATCATTAGAACGTTTAACACTTAGTATAAGAAGGTCCTAATTAAGCAATGTGACGTCACCTCCAGACCTCATCTTACTTTGTCTTTATCGTACTACACTTTTGCAGATGCAATCTTCGCTCCACGGAGAACCAAACGGGGCGCCGTCAGCCGAGGGCCAGCTGAAGTTCGGCTGGATCCAGGGCGTGCTCGTGCGGTGCCTGCTGAACATCTGGGGCGTGATGCTGTTCCTGCGTCTGTCCTGGGTCGTAGCGCAGGCCGGCGTCGGCGAGAGCGTCGTGCTCATCCTGACGACGACGTGCGTGACGGCGATCACGTCGGTCTCGATGTCCGCGATCAGCACGAACGGCGTGATCAAGGGCGGCGGCACGTACTACATGATCTCGCGCAGCCTCGGCCCCGAGTTCGGCGGCTCGATCGGCCTGATCTTCTCGCTGGCGAACGCGGTCGCGTGCGCGATGTACGTCGTCGGCTTCTGCGAGGCGCTGCGCGACCTGCTCGCGTCGCTCGGCGCGCAGATCGTGGACGGCGACGTGCAGGACGTGCGGATCGTCGGGGCGATCACGCTCGTCGTGATCACGGCGATCGTCATCTTCGGGCTGAAGTGGGAGGCGAAGGCGCAGACGGTTCTGCTCGTGATCCTGCTGATCGCCATTGCAGATTTCTTCGTCGGTAGCTTCATCGGGCCGAAGGGCGAGACCGATAGGGAACGCGGATTTATCGGATATAATGGTAAGCAGCGGAATGAAGCATGGTAGACCTACAAAAAATGTGAACCAAAAATCTACTACGACGATTTTTGATATGTAGTGATTCTATTTCTTTCAGAAGCCCAGTTAATCCCTAGTTAGGGCAAAGGCCTCCCCCGCCAAAGCCATTCTTTACGATCCGATGTTTTCCTTGACCATCTATTGTCAAATTTGTCCAGGTCGTCTCTCCATCGTTTACGCTGTTTTCCCCGTTTTCTATCACCATCCAATGGGCTCCACACCCTACGACGCGTCGTCAATCTATCGTCAGTAGAGTTGTGTCTCGTTGAATGACTGGAAATGTTCAGAAGACTCCTTTCCATACTTCTCTGACAAACTTGAAGTTTTGTCCCCATTGCCTTTGTAAGTTATCACGTTTGTGCTCCGTATGTTAAAACCGGTAGGATTGTTGAATTAACAGTGTCTCGTAAAACCGAAGGCGATAGATTTGATTTTAGGATTTTCCTGAGCCTCCAAAATTGTTTCCAGTTATTCTTTGATCGATTTCTGTTCCGAATTTGATTTCGAAGGAAACAAGTTGACCCAAATATTTGTACTCGTTGACATATTCAATATTCTGACCTTGAACTTTGATGTTTTCTTTAATTGAATTTGTTAACACCCTTGTTTTGGAATAATTGATTTGAAGCCCAACTTTTTCACTTTCTTTATGAAATTGTTTTAACATTCTATTCATCTCTTCCGCACTTTCTGACAAAAGTGACATCATCGGCAAATCGCCGGTTTGAAAAACTTCTTACCATCGATGTTAATACCTTGATCTGTCCACCTCAAGTCATCAAAAATGAACTGCCATGAAAAGTTTAGGCGATATACGGTCTCCTTGTCTTAAATAATAATAAATCGAAAATAAAAAAATCATTGGGAAAAACATTGGGAATCGGTCAATTAGTGAATTTCGAACAAACCTAAAATTCTAAAATCAAACTGTTTTCGAGATATTTTGAATTTAATTATGTCGTTGCAGCAATAAGCGGCTTTAATTACCGAACTATCGTGAACTAATTACCGAACTATGACAATTCGTGTTTGTTCTTCACTATGAAATAAATTTTTACACCGATTTTAGTAATTTTTATTAATTATTTTTTATTCAAAAAATTTATCACTATTAATTTTTATATCGACAGCTGTTACCGCAATACAATTTTTTAGCAGCTGGTTGAACATGTGTCCAATGTTTCTCTCAATGAAATTTTTATTTTCGTTTAAATTCACCCGGATCGAAAAAATACATAGACCGTCCATTAGAAATATATGGGGAGCGGATAAAGCTAGAAGTCTGAAAATTGGATTTGAATATGGTAGGAAGGGAACCAAATATTTTCAATAAGCTGGCGGTTCCGGTTATACCGGAAGTTGATGACAGCTTTGTTAATTTAAATGGAATGACCCTAATTTTAATTTTTTTCTTAATCTACAGTCAATTATCAACAACTTTCGTAATACGTTTGCCAGGCGTAAACTTAATTGTTTTCGAGATATTGAATTTTTTCGCAAAAACTATGCAGCAACATTTTGAAAAATCGAATTTTAATAATTAGACTTATGCGAGAATGTTCATACTTCATTAACAATTCGTTGAGACGGCGAACTTTTCAGAAATAGACCAGGCGGGACATTCTTACGTGACAAAAAGTGATCTTTTAAGGTATTAGGTTTCCCTATACCTAAAATGTATCTTAATACATTATATGTATGTTCCATATGAGATATTTCATGTGAAATATTTTGATAACTCGATTTCCAAATGATACCTGCACATTAATTTTTCACCCTAAATATGAAATCAACCAACCTAAGTTACGTATACGTCAAAATTGATAACTAATTTGTAGGCAACCCAATTTACAACAAATGAACGTATTGTCAAAGGATCGCCTTTGCAACAAGAGCTCGAAAACCCTTAAATAATCGGAAAAGGATACATTTTAGATATAGGGAAACCCAATACCGTTTAACGAGGATTTTAATTCTACATTTGATAAGATAAAAATATTTGGTAGGTACCATTTAAAAAAAAATCACTTTTTGCCATTTAAAGTTTTCTTACTTAAAATTCAATTTTGTAAGGAATGTACGTAAGAATATCCCGCCGGGTGTATATCCGAAAAGTTCGATGTCTCAACGAATTGTTAATGAAGCATGAACATTATCGCATAAGGCTAATTATGAAAATTTGATTTTTCAAAATGTTGCCCCGGTTGCATAATTTTTGCCAAAAAATTCAATATCTCGAAAACGATTAAGTTTAGACCTGGCAAATCTATTACAAAAGTTGTTGAAAATTGAGTATAGATTAGAGAAAAAAAATATAAAATTAGAATCATTCCATTTAAACAAAGCTGTTATCAACTTCCGGTATGACCGGAACCGCCAGCTTATTGAAAATATTTTTATCTTTTAGTTCTCTTCCTATCATATTCAAATCCAAATTTTCAGACTTCTAGCTTTATCCGTTCCCCATATATTTCTAATGGACGGTCTATGGTAGACAGCCTGTATATTTGACGCTTTCGCTACATTTTTCCGATTTCTTTGAATTCTTGTTGAAAAATCGGATCTGATAGCTGTATCATCCTGGTTTTCATCACAACGCAGGGTGTTATTCTTCTGATTAAGAGGGTGACAGGAGAAATAATTAATGTATCTACCTGTATATGTCGGTTTTGCTTACCAGTTTAGGGATGGTCATAGGTTTCGATTGTGAATGACCAAGGTGTCGAGAAAAGGGACAGATCTATTATTTTCTTGCTCTATGGTAAACTGTATGTGATGGTTGTAACTATTGAAATACATGAGAATGTCTTCCAAGCTGCTTTCAGGAAATGTGTAGATTAATGTATAATATGTTCATCTACATATTTACAAATAAATTCTATCGTGAAAACAAGACCAGTTAGAACCTCATTCAAAAGACCGTTCATCACAATGTTCGCTAAAATGGGACTGGTGTGCTTATTGGTGTAGCAACCTTTTACTTGTAGTAGTCCCCATTGAAAGAAAAACAAGACAAAAAGAAGTAAACAATGTCGATAAGTAACTTTTTGTTCATAGCAGTCTTCTCCAATATAGCTGTCCAGTGTTTTTCTATATTTTACATTACTAGCACTACAGGTATGTTGCTATATAAAGAGATTACATCTAAAGAAACTAATACAAGAAAGAAAGAAAGGTGGACAGTTATTTCCAAAAAATACAAGCCTAAGATTTCACATCACATATTCTTTTATTCTTATTACATCCTCCCTTTTCAAGAATTTCTATCTGAATTTACAAGAACCATAAATACTTAATACATAAATAGGCTGTACCACATAAAGATTATTTCAACAAATAAAATATATTAAAAATAAAATTCAAGATCCTTAAATAGAACGACCCATAGAGTATATCCATTTCCATTAGCACTTTTCTACGCACAGAAACTATTTTATGGCTAAACTAAACCTAAGCCACCATCTTTATGTTTAATATTAACAGAAGAACAATCACCCCTTAAGATTGTTAAATGCGGAATTACTCTCTATACTATCGAAATAGAACCTACATCTATTTAATTGTAGTTGAAATTTTACAACTTATTTTTTTTGTATACTGCAATTTTTATTACTTCGTAATTAATAAATTATATTAATTTCTGTATTATATGTACGTAATATATATTTTTTACAGTAACATTATTTAAGGAAAATTTCTTTCCGGACTACAGAGAATTTGATGGAACCCATCACAACTTCTTCTCCGTCTTTGCGATATTCTTTCCTGCTGCCACAGGTATTCTGGCTGGAGCTAACATTTCAGGAGATTTAAGGGTAATATTTAAATTTAATTTCTCCCGTTTTTTATGAGACATTCCTTCTTGTGTAGGATCCACAAAAAGCAATACCAAAAGGCACATTGCTCGCGATTCTTATCACCGGTCTATCGTACATCCTCATAGCAATTGTTTGCGGATTTTCCGTGCTGAGAGAGACGATAGTGTGCGAAGATAACACCACCGTAATAGTAGAAAATATAACGGAGTTTGTGAAGAACGGGACTTGCAACAGTTACGGATCGCACCACAGCTTTCAAGTATTTATTTTAGTATTTTCGAGTAATTTTTTATTTTTCCGCAATCCATCGATTTTAGGTAATAGAACTGGTTGCGTGGTTCGGACCTCTGATATACGCCGGATGCTTCGCTGCCACTCTTTCGTCTGCTTTAGCGTCTCTGGTGTCTGCCCCGAAGGTTTTTCAAGCACTCTGCGAGGACAAACTCTATCCGTACATACATTGGTTTGCAAAAGGGTACGGACAAAACAACGAGCCAGTCAGGGGATACATTTTAACGTTCGTTATCGCACTGGGATTCATTTTAATTGGGGAATTAAACCTAATTGCCCCGTTAATATCCAACTTCTTTTTGGCGGCATACATGCTAATCAATTTTTCAACGTTTCACGCCTCCCTAGCGAAACCGGTTGGTTGGAGACCAACGTTCAAAGTAAGCGGTACACGTTCGTATATGTTTTTTTCTACTGGTTTACATTCGTAATTTTTAGTATTACAACATGTGGTTAAGCCTTCTGGGTGCGATACTGTGCGTATTGGTCATGTTTCTAATCTCGTGGTGGACTGCGTTGCTAACGTTTGTAGTCGTCTTAGCCTTGTATCTAATTGTTTCTATAGGAAAACCAGGTTTGTACAAAAAATTATTTTATAAACAGTTCGTACAAATGTTTTCCTTTATAGACGTCAACTGGGGTTCCACCACTCAAGCCCAGATATACAAGAACGCCCTGCAAGCTGTACATCAACTGAATTCCGTTGAAGATCACGTCAAAAACTATAGACCGCAAATTTTGGTTTTATCTGGATTGCCCAGTGCGAGACCAGCACTTGTCGAAATCGCCCATTTGTTAACTAAAAACATATCTATGCTGGTTTGCGGCCACATCAACGCAGTACGTAGAGTTGTTCAAAATGTTATTTTGAAAAGTTTTCATAAACACAACTCCCAAGAAATTTAAGACAAAAACAACACCTAGTAGCCTAAATAGCGTAATTTTTAGAGTCCACTGCACCAACGTGTGCGAAACATGCTGCAGTATAAAGCGAACGGCTGGCTCAAAGCTCTCAAGCTAAAAGCTTTCTACATGCAAGTCGACGGTCTGTCGTTCGAGGAGGGAGCACGAGCTTTGCTGAAAGCTTGCGGCATCGGAAAATTGCGTCCAAACATTTTGCTGATGGGCCACAAGTCCGATTGGCAGAAATGTCCGAAAGAGGACCTCGAGCAGTATTTTGAGATTTTGCAGTAAGTTCCATTCGGTCACAAAATTATTATCTGGCTTTACTTATTCTGATAATTTTTTTCAGCACGGCATTCGACTTACACTTAAGCGTGGGCATTTTACGGTTGCAAAACGGGCTGGACTTCAGCGAGAAGGCCGAAGAGGAACCGCCGGCGTCCTTGGCGAGGAACGCTTCTTACAGCCAAATATCGCAAGGTAAGGATCGTAAATCTGGTAAGATGTGAGGCCAAGTTTGTTTTCTGATTCACATCCGTCGGTTTAGCTAGCAGTACTAGTGACATATACGTTCCCGAGACTCCACAATCGAGAACCAAAGAGAACACGATAAACACGTGTCCAAATCCCGAGGAAGATGCACTGAGCAAGAAGAAATCTGTGACAGATGAGGCGGGGGATGACGAGGTTATACCCAAAGAGAAATTGGAGAGGATGTTCCCATTCCAGAAGAAGCAAAGGCGCACCGGGACCATCGACGTGTGGTGGTTGTACGATGACGGAGGTAAGTTTTAATTGATACAGATAAACTAAACGGAACTATACGAAAGTTTCGTTTTTCGTTAAGGCCTGACTTTGCTGCTCCCCTACATCATTTCGACACGGAGAAATTGGAACCACTGCAAACTGAGGGTGTTTACCCTGGCAAATAAACGCGACGAACTGGAGATGGAACACATGAACATGGCCAGTCTCCTGTCGAAGTTCAGGATAGACTATTCGGATTTGCAGATAGTTCCGGACATTACAAGCAAACCGTCCGATGCAACCCAGCAGTTCTTCGACTCCTTAATAGAGGATTTCAGAAGACCAGAGAATGGTGCGTAAACGAAAGTGCAATTTTTGCAAGTTGACGTTTTTTTTTCAAATACTACATCTATGATTGATAAAAAAATCATTTTAGGAATTAGATATTTTCAGGATGACTTTTGAGAAACCGTCTAATGTTTGTACTACTTTAACTTACATTTCGTTTATTTTCCTCTCCTTCTAGAGTTAATATCGGAATCCGAACTGCTAGCCGTCAAGGACAAAACGAACCGTCACCTCCGTCTGAGGGAGTTACTCCTGCAGTACTCCCACGACGCAAGTTTGGTTGTAATGTCGCTGCCGATGCCCCGGAAGAACATCGTCTCGGCGCCGCTCTACCTAGCATGGCTCGAGCTCCTCACGAAAGACATGCCCCCGATACTTTTGGTCCGCGGCAATCAAACGTCCGTCCTAACATTTTACTCGTAACCTGGTAATTTTAACTTATTTCCTCTACACCCCTAGTTGAATTATATTTTTATACGTATACATTATATTATTAAGGTAATTTTTAGTACAAGTCAACGTCATGCTGGACATGATATGTGTAGTATATTATTATTATTAATATTAACTTTATAGTTTTCGGCTGTAAAGGTCTACTAGTATTTTTTTTTTAAATGTCGGTTATGTCTGCACTTTTTCTGTTAGTAATCGTGGCAGTTATTAATTGAAATATATATACAGTTTTACGTTTTTTTTATTCGTATTTTAACAGTTAATACAAAAAATATTTGAGACTGAACAAATAGGATAGAATAAGTATATAAGTAAATAAATAAAATTGAGTTTTGAATTAAAAACACTGTTTTCTTCAAGAACTTATTTTGCAATTAATTTTGTTTTTGTTTTAGCTTAAACAAAGTTTCAGTAAACCAGATTTTGACATGTCATCCCAATTAATTTAAAATTAAAACTTTGTGCACACTTTTTCTTGTGCACTTACTCAAAATAATTGTATATAGGTGTTCAAAACTTTGATTGAAGAAAACTTAGTGGAGACACCATTCTTGAGTAAAGGTAAACCAGTTTTTGACAACCTGTCATCTCGATTAATTTAAAAATAAAACTTGTTATTTTGTATACTCCCCCAAAATAAATGTAGATAGGTGTTCAAAACTTTGATTGAAGAAAACTTAGTGAGGACACCATTCTTGAGTAAAGGTAAACCAGTTTTTGACAACCTGTCATCTCGATTAATTTAAAAATAAAACTTTGTTATCATGTGTTCTCGCCCAAAATAATTAAATAATCAAATTTAGTGAAGACAGCATTCCTGAGTAAAACGTAAACCAGTTTTTGACAACATGTCATCTCAATTAATTTTTTTAAATTAGATAAGTAAATTTAAACGTAAGAGAAGAAATCATTCTAACAATCTACCGAAAAAAATCAGAATTATTTGTGATGTGAAAGTGTTATAGTAAAACTACTTCGAAACTTGGATGTTTATGATTAATATGTCTTTTTAAGTGTTTTTTGTATTTACTTGCATAACTGCAAGGGGCATGTGCACAGGACTCTCCCTTATCGGAAGGATTTAGTCCTCTGCTACACTCACATTTTCTATATGTACATTTAAAGGGTTTATCATTGGAGTGTGTAAGAATATGCTGCGTCAAGTCCCCTTTAAAAAACGTTGAATAATTACATGTCGCGCATTTAAATTTTTTTTGGACACCACTATGATACACCAACACATGTCTTTTTATCAGTTGTTTGTCGTCAGTTGCATAATCACATGCGTCGCATTCGCACAATGTGTCCTCGGCAGAAACGCTTAATTGTACACCGCCGCATTTGCAATTTTTATACGTACATTTAAACTGCTTCTTGGCGGAATGAAGACGTACATGACGCGTCAGGTTTCCGCTACGAAAAGTCGAGTAACTGCAAATGTGGCAGTTGAATTTTTTTTGCGCGCCGCCGTGCGTCCATAGGTGTTCTTTCAAAGTCTGCTTGTCGGCAGCTGCGTATCCGCATGGTTCGCATTCACAAGAACTTCCTTGTGAAGTACATTTGCAGTTTTTGAACATGCATTTATAAGGTCTATCTGTAGAATGAGTGTGTTGGTGTTTCAGTAAGTTTCCTTTATAAATAGTTGAAAATTCACAGTTTCCACATTTAAATCTTTTTCTAACATCTTTTTTATTCAATCTAAAAATTTAGTTTAAAAATTTAAACGAAAACATTTAGTACGTAATAAAATTTTTCATCTAAAAACACAAAATTGAAGTTTAAATTTCATGAGCTTTGATCGTGTCAAAAACGTCAGTTTTAAGCTTCAATTTCAGAGCTTCCTAGATGTGAAATTTTATTGATCGTTCGGTACCTTAAACCATTTGTTTTGCACCATTTTCTATGGTGTTCGCAACTTCCATTATCAATTTCCATTTTACAAGAGGAACAAGTAAAAACTACAACGGAAAATAACACTTAAAAGTACAAAACATATACGAAATACCCCACATTTTATTACCTCCACCTTTGTTCAATTCTTTGGACAATTTTTTCTTTTTACATTTTTTGTGGTGATTCTTCAAATGTTCTTCATCTTCAAATTTGAAACAACATGTACCGCATTTGTACATATTCCTCAAATCTGAAATTTAGGAGTAAAGCCCATCACAATTTTTTACATCCTCTTACCTAAACGTGTACAGAGAAAGTATTCCGTTTGGTCCAAAATTTTAATGGTGAGATTTTGATATATCTTATGGCAGAATAAAATAATTTATTTGTGATTTTTATTTGAGATTTATCATGCATACTTTCAATATTATAATGAAACAATCTTATCCTTCCACCGTACTCAACATCTATATTTTTTATATGATTAATTGGTTGTGTCACCATTTGCGAACAAAAATTTATACTTGAAGTTAAGGTAGAATAATTTGCAGAGCATCCTAATTCACATATCAATATGTACTATTTATTTTCTTTATATAAGAAACATAAGAAAATTTGCTTAAGCATAAAATCTATGTTCACTTACCAGAATTGTTATTTGACAATTGTTCCAAAGGTGAAAAACTTTCATCCTCCTCTATGTCTTCAGTTGATAAAAAATATTCAATTAGCTCCTGTTTTACTTCGACCTTGTCTACAACCAAATTAAAATTAATTCTTGTTAACTTTTGAATAATTAATTTTCGTTCATAACTTGACAAAAGCACGAATCTGACAAAAAAACACGATTCTGCTTATGACCAACCGTTTTAAAACCTGTTAACTTCTTAAAAATTGCTGTAATATGAACACGTAACTGCAGTTTTGCCATTTGCTGCTGCAGTCCGTGTGCTGTGTTCGTTAAATTGATCGTGGTAAGCAAAAACAAAAGTAAATTTATTATTTTTGCAATTGTGGAAGTATTTCCCGTTATCCATAGTAAACTTTGCTAGTATTACAATTATTAACTATTATTCACTATGTAAGTATTAAAATTTATTGATGTGATCGTACAAAACTGTTTAACTCTTTGCACTCAGAGTTTTTTTTTTATGAGAATGCAGCAACTCCGAGACATTTTTATTTTGCAACATTTGAAACCTGAACTTTTGTTTTACTAAAAAAACAATATTCACAATATTCGGTTGTTTCACGTCTTCCAGAATTATTTTTCCGCTTAGAACACACTACGCAGTCCTTTTTTGTACCTCTTCGCATTACGTAAAGCTTTTCATTTAGTCCGTCTTCGGAGATGCTGCTGCAACCTCTTCCATGTTCCACCCGGAAACTGCTTATTAGTTGGTCGACCAACTGATTTACATTTGTCAAGTGTGTCATTGGTTTTTCCCCATTCTGTTAGCACGTAAATTTTATACGAGTATATTCGAGTTCTAAGGTCGTTGTTCGCTGGATCAGGTGTTTTGAGTTGCAACGTCCAAAATATTTGGTCGAATCTACAACTTGTAAAAATACCTGGGAAAAGGGGATTCTACTATTCTTCTTTCTCGACCAATATCCTTGCATGTTTGAGATTGGCATTGTTCCCATATTGGTAATAACTCCAATGAAAGCCCAGAATTTATCCCGTTGCACATCTTTCTATGTTTGCCAAATACAGTGTTTGGTTATTTTCTTTGAAAATATAGCGTATCTGTTAATATGTCGTAGTTGTTGGTTACTTTTATGGTTTCATCAACTAACTCGTCTGTTGAAAATAATTTGAAAAACTGTAACAGTTCTACAACATTTGACGAAACTTGTCATAATCTTCATCTATTGCTTCAGAAGAACTTCCAATGTCATCAGTATCAGTCTCAATAACACATATTTTCTGTTTTTTTGCACTATTATGTCGCTATCATCACTGCTATCAGTATATTCACTATGTTGCGTATTGTTGTCAGCTAAATTGTCTTCAAACAATCCAAAATCAGTTTCACTGATCTGAAATCTTTCCCAAGAATCTTCTTCCATGTTTTCTCAGGGGTAAATGTATCCAACATAAAATAAAATTCACTAATTTTATTCTACCAGTTTGTACAATAAAATTCGATGTCTATTTGACGACGATTACCTTGTGTGAAAACAGGTTTGTGTAAAATGCGCAACGGCGATAGGTGCAAAGTGTTCAAGGAAAGAAATTCCAAAGAGGTGGGGAAGGTCCTGAATAGCTCAATGGTCAGAGCATACCCTTGGAGAGCGGAAGATAGAGGTTCGAATCCCATCTTGACAACGATTGTGATACAGTTTACTGTATTTTCCTGTAAAATTTACAATTTTACAAATTTATAAAATTTACTAAGATAGCAAAGCAACTTTGAATACAGAATCAGTAGGTGGTTGAACGCAAACTACCGTTTGTAACTTTTTTGTATAGCTTCCCTTACTTAGCGGCGCCTATGGAGTGCAAAGGGTTAAGCTGTTTTGGAAAATGAATTGAGACGTGAAAAAGTGTAAATGTAAACATTGAATGCAATCATAAAAACAAATAGAGCCACCAAAGAAAGCTGAAAAAGAAATCTTATGTTTGAGTATCATTTGAAACTAGGAAGAGAAGTTGCAATGCAAGTATGTAAGAAAACATTCTTAAATAGATTTGGTATCAATGAATGGATGGTTAGGAATTGATGTAAAAATGCTTCATCCAGAATACATACTGAAGAATTCCAAAAAAAATTACCATTGAAGAAAACAAACTCTTTGAAAAAAATGGTTCCTTTCAACATTTGTCCTCCGACTTTCCTAAATAAAAAAAAAAGTCTCTTTCCTAAATTGGGATCTCACTATTTCCGAGCAAACACATCAAAATTGTATGTAGAAACAATTTATTTGAACAATACGGACCTATGTCGTACTTATAAAACAGTTTGTGATGAAAAGAATAACAAACCCGTAGTATTAAATAGGTTCCACTAAAAAAGACGAATGAGAAAACTGGGTTGGGTATAATACCGGTAACGTGGAAATAGAACAATACAACATGCATATCAAACGAAAAACTGAAGCGTGCGAAGCCAAAATAAAGGATAAACAGGAAACAGCAAGCAGCAATGGTGAAACTGCAATATGTACTATGGACTTTCAAGCGGTGAAGTTGGCACATCCATGTATTTTAAAACAAAATTATTTATTCATAATTTTACAATATTTGACTTACAATTAGTTACAAAGTCATATTATATACCATAATATTTTTGTAATATTATTGCTAAGTTCTTTGATCAATTTTAGAGAACTCAGAACCTTCAGCATCCCTTTCGAAGCATTATTTTCATGTGTTCTATCTATCTTATGATTATTTTATAAATTTTGCCAGTGTAAATTTTACAGTATTATAATTCAATTAAACCGGGAAGTAAAAGATTAGACCCCACATAAACCGAAACATCAGGTGTTTAAAATACGAAAACTTTGGTACTGATGAATACCAAATATTGACAAAACCAAACCGAAAGACTATTTCTTCTGTAGAGATTAAAAAACTTTACAAAGGACCCTTAAAATTTAAGGCCAAAAAATTTAATCATCTACAAGCATAAAAAGCTGTTCTTCCTAAAGAAGTGCTCGGTTTTTACAATTCTTTGTTACATTAAAGCAATTGTATTTTCATACTACGTACTGTTAGTTTTTGTTATCTAATAAAGAAATAAAAATTATAGTTAAGTATTACTCCTATTTTTTATTGACGTTGAATTATTTCCAAAACCACATAAGTAGGGCCCGGATCTTTATTTAAATAAATATTTTCGTACTTAAATAAATATTTTGCGATTTTTGATGACAAATAAATATTTGGTTTTTTGAGAAAAATAAACAAATTCTTTCTCATTTAATTTAAATATAATTCAATATTTTTCTAATTCTCTTCTTAAAAAAACTATGTACAAAGAAGACAAGAATTCAAATGGAAATACAATTGCCCAATAAAATGTTGAGAATCGCTGCC
>JAWQRJ010002150.1:0-14100 GCA_033557515.1 Diorygopyx duplodentatus | reverse complement strand
TCTCACAATAGTGTGTATGACGTCCTCTGTATTCTAAACAATTGTTATGCCCTTATCCAAAATCATGATGTACCGGGTGATTCCCTTTTAAATACGGTTAGGAATCGCAAGAACAGTGAAAAATAAGTTTAGTTTGTGCTATAACACTTTTTCAAAAACTACTCAACAGAGTGTTTAATCTGGAAAATTTCGATTTTTTACAATAATTCTAAATCTAGTAGGCGTAGTGAAATTTAGGCTAAATCCGTTTTCGAGGGTGGAAAATCAGGAAGGCTACTTTTCGCTCACAAATTGTGCTGAAACTTTTTAACTACACATGTTTTCAGCCGTTGTGGTTAAAGATTAGGATGGTGACGTAATTTTTGAAGTAAAAAGGTATTGGTTAAAAGGGTGTAAATGTACCATCTCTAAGAAAAACCCAGTTGAAGTTTATACTGCACTGTCAACTACTATGACTGGCCTTATTGGAACTATTTTTTCTTTGTTCATTACTCAGAACAATTAATCACCATTGCTTAAGTCAAATCTGCGTTAATAAGATCGTACATGGTATCGAAGGTGAGAATTGGCAAATAATAGAACATATGACGTAATATTCATAATTATAGAGTTAAGTGGCGAATTGAAAAGATTATAAAGTAAAAATGAAGTAAAAATGTTCAATCAAATAGCGGCAAAAATTAAATTTACTACCTAGAATTGTGCAATTCCTCCAATATACGCTAGGATTGAGGAGACAAGGTGTGGCGTACTTGCCGGCATGGTACGAGAAAATATCCTCGCCCTGTATATAATACCGTTCAGAATTCCTTTCTGTTGTTTCGTACCATTTTCTGTACATGAAGAATGTTTCATAATGAAATAGTAGGTTGATTTTTTAGTTCACAATGGCAATTGAACTAAAAAACCCATACCATGTTTGCCTTACGTTCGTAACTTCATAAATGTCGACGAGCATCAGACATAAATAAATATTGATTTTTCCCGACCTTTCTTACATTAATAATAAAGTAAATACAGCCAAAGAGAGAATCTAAAAATGATAGGTAAAAGATGTCCAACTTGGCGTAGATGACGCCCATTTGTACCAAATTTCTGGTCGAATTGTGTAGGTACGTTGTTAATGTTACATTTACAAGTTGGGCGCTTTCATATTGATTTGAAAAAAAATAACCTATATTTCACAATAATGCAGTGCACGAAAATCGTGTATTTATGACTGCACCGAAAATATGTATGCTCATATTTTCGGTGCAGTCATACATCCACGATCATCACTTATTCATTCTAAAAAGTTGCATTCATTAACTTGTCATTGATTTTGTAAAACTGTGCAAGTTAAATAAACACGGCATAGAACATTTCGAATTCATGCATATCCATACGCGCTTAACTTTTGTCACCTACTTAAAGGGGAGTATTTTACAGCTACCGCAATTATATTCTGCAGTAAATTCTCTGCAGAAAATGTTGAAATAAAGAGCAAATTAGTTAAATTGCCATTCAATATAAAACTCGTCTTGAAAACTTAGCTACAGTAGAAATGGATTAAAACAGATAGGCATTGTTGATTTCTCTCCTATAGAGGAGTTTCAAAAGAATACTCTAAAGAACAAGCTATGTAATAATGAAATTCAAAATCTCACAATCTTTGATTCAAAACAAATGTTGATTGGAGTGCAATCAGGCATTCAGAAACGTTTAATTTAAATAAATAAATAAATCTTCCAAAAGGAGATTTTTCGCTTGGCATTTGACATTTTACCAATACAAATTGAAAAATAATTACTAACGTAACATATAAGGCTGACTTGAGTAATTTTTTAGTAACGATCGCATACAAATCGTACAATATTGCGCAAAAAGCTATATCGATGGGAAACACGTGACTAGTGTAAATAGCAACAGTGCGACAGTTTAGTTTCAAAGCCACCTACCTACCACCCACAGTTTCCCATGCAAACGAACAAGCACGCTGCAATCATTGGGGACTGAATTAGTTAATATCGCAGTCAGTTAAACATGACTTCTCGTAAAGTACCAATGTTATAATCCACTATTTATGTCCATTAAATCTATTTGTATTTCAACGAACGTTATTTACCCTATAATAATGTTTAAAATTAATTCGAAACTGCGTTCGTAACTGCGCTGCAATTCACCAGCTTTATTTATTTTTATATTTTTAGTATTTACCGCTTTAGTTTATACGTGCCATCAAGTTTTTCCCGATTAATCAATATTTGTATTCGTGCGCGATCATAAATTCCGTGTTTGACATAGGAATGCAGGCGTAATTAATCGTAGTAGCAATAAGCACCGGTAATTAAATATGCATAACATCCAAATGGTGTAAACTATTTATATTGCAATGCGTGATTATGCTGTATTCACAGTTATATACGGTGTGAATCATAAGTCACAACGGGTAAATCAACAACAGATCCAACACATCTAATAAAAAGGAATACAGCATGGAATTAGAAATACTATTTGTGGATGTCCAGCGAGCTTTTGATTCTATAAATAGGAGGAAGATCACGGAGTTGATGAGAGAGATGGAAGTTCCAGCAAAGTTACGAAGACTAATAGAAATGACATTGAGAGCAACAAAGGCCAGTATTAGAACAAATAAAGGAGAACTCGAGGAAATTTTAGCAAATAGAGGTGTCAGGCAAGGAGACGCAGTGTCGGCAGGTTATCTATTTAATATAACTCTCGATTATATTACAGCCAAAATAAATAAAAGAACAATAAGGACTAAAGGGGGCAGTCAATAAGGACTAAAGGGGGCAACTTATGCTGACGGCATAGTAATTGTGGTGAAAAGGAGAGAAATATTGATGGATACATTGGAAGAGTTGATTAATAAAGGAAATAAGGTTGGGTTTTTCATTGGTAGATGACGTTAGTAATTTAATCCCTAACGTCAATGTAGATGACGTTAGGAAGTGAACTCACTACCTTTCCGGGGACGCTCCCGAAGGGGAGACACCTAAAAGGCGTCAGGTTTGTTAGAGGAAAATCTTCGAATCAGGCTGATTTATTGAAGTTTAAAAAATTTATTAATTTAATCCTGCTGGAAAGGAGATTTATCGGATTTTGGGTATTTTTTGATAAGAAAATACATTGTTGAATACGTTGATTTTTAGAAGAGTTCATTCAATCGCTCCGTTTCACGGACTTTCAGCCGGGTTTTTCCAGGTTTTGAGTTGATTATAGGTACTGTTGGGGTTAATTAGGTTTTCTTTTATTAGGGTTTCCGTTTTACTTTACGTTGAATAACGCGCGGTTTTTCCTATGTATATGTACTACCACATGTTTCCTGTCGTTTGGAGGGTGTGAATAGGTTCAGTCTTATTTTGGATTCCAAAGAAGTAGAAGAGTGGTAGGCGTTTAGAATCCGTTTGACGTGCGCGGGCACTGTCCGTTGGAGAGGTTATGTAGCGAGACGTAACATGGGTGGAGTTTTGATTCCCCACGAAGGACGTACGTAAGGCCCAATGCGGACTAAAAATGAAAGTAAGAAATTGTCTGTCTTGGCTTGAACATGTTGAAATATGCCTAGATTGCTAAACGATAATTCCTGTGTGTGTTTGAGGTGGTCTAATTACTGATAGTGGTTAATTAAACCGACATCCCACTCTCTTAATTACAATAAATTTCATTCTGTAAAGAGCAATGAAAGTTCCTGTCATTCTCATACGTTCATCTATATTTATTAGAAAGTTTGTTCCAACGGCCGTGTCTCTTTATATTCGTTTTGCAGCCGTGTAACGTCCTCTTCAGGATATTCTCGGTACTACATCTTTGTCACCTGAAAGCCCCCTAGCAAATAAAATCATGTTTTATTCACAAAATAAGGTAAACTCGGAACTCGGCAACCCGTAGTAGTCGATGTGCACGGTTGAACGGCTCTTACGGATTAAATTCCGCTGCTCGCTAGCAGAACTTCAATACATACTGCTCCTTCCGCCTCACCGAATGTTCACGTTTGCAAATCTAATGCATCGCCGTGAATTTCGCGTCACCAAAACGCGCTTATTTTGCCAAATTCGGCGAATAGTTAAGATAAATGATCTGTTTTCTGTTGTTACCTAAATGGTGAATCAGAAACAACGAAACGTCAAACATTTGAGGGCAGACAATATTTTTAAATATTTTTTTTTTAAACCGAAGAAAGATCTTTGAATAATTCAGTGAGCACCCAAAAATATGAACGGGATGCAATATTTTCTCTTGTAGCTTGGGGCAAAAGAAAAAGTATGCAGTCGGCAATTTATTCAACTTCAAAGCTGTGGGATTCTCTTTAAAATTCTGCACATTTATAGGCGACAGTTGAAAAGTAATAAACGTATAGTATTGTTTATTTTCTTCCTCGGAAAGTTATATGACTTGAAAGCTTTAAACTTTAAAGGGACAGGGACCGCTACAACGATTTCAAGTTTCACTGGTAATCTGCTATGATATCCCAAAAGTTAGCTTGTGCTTAGTAGAACCTATAGATCAAATCATAACATTCTAACAGTAAGGGAAAACAAAATAGTATAGTATGACAAGATAGTTTTTTGTTTCCTTGATAACAATTTTGTAATCACATCCAATTTCATGTTCTGCCAAGTTCATGTCTTCATTTATATCTATAGATTCCAGTTAAATGGGAACCAATCGTATGAGTCCCGTGATTCACTTTAGTAAAGGCATCACACAAGAGTTTTCTTGAATGTTAAAAAAATATATGGCATATGACGTGAGTCAATTCTTTTAATGAAAGTGCCGTAATAAAAAAGTATATATTTTTTTAAGCTTGGGGTTAAAATTGAGTTTGGTTAACCTAAAGGTAGTTCTTACTACGACAATCACTAAAAGATAGCTTAGGTTATTAAAATGACTGCGTCTCCGAATGGACTTACCTATAAATCGCATTATTTTCATTTAATTGAGGAAAAGTTCTATATAAAAACTTGTATTTGGAACCAGAGATAACCACACAGGGTGAGATATTTTCCGTTGTTATGCGTTAATAATAAAGGTGAATATTAAAAATTCTGGATTCAAAAGCAATTTCTTTACTAGAGAAAATGAAAGTTGTGGTGGATTGAAGAAATGGATTGAAAAAAATGAAGTTTTCGAATACATGTTGGAGTGATCTTAATCATGGTCTTCTGTAAAATTGTCACATTGTCTTCTTTACATAAATTCTTTGCTATTGAAATCAATTTGGAACATTATCAACAACTCAATTAGCAGACCAGTGCAGTCACCATTAACCAAAGGAAGAAAAAATCTAGTCTGCAGACTAAACTATTGCAATCAATCACCACCATCGTCCGTTGATTGAAACAAAATCGAACATTTTGGCCTACGTGAGTAGTCCTGTAAGTACAGCCATTTTAAAATACAAACATTTTTAAATTACGTATAGTGTTTCTTCGGTCGAACACTCAATCACAAGGTAGCTGTTGTTTGAATGACGAACAGTCAAACGTTAAAAAGCTAAATGATGATTTCAAAGTTACAAGAGTAAGTTTGAATTCATATAACAATCCCACACATTTGTCTATTGAAAAATCTGCCTTTGAGATAATATTTCCTTGCACTATTTGGACTCCAATTTTGTTGAAGATGATCGTGATCAAATCCTAAAAAAAATAAAAATTAAAGATCTAAAACCAACTTTTCAGACTGGTCAATTTATTTTACTTAAAAAAAGGTAAATGCAGAAAGATTATCAGAATTTACTTACTGGTCATTATGAAGTAATTGAAATTAATAAGAACAATAAAACAGCGGTCATAAAATTAGGCAAACAGCTTTCAAAATTTTACTCTGACCAACTGAAACTTGTGCTGAACTGGTCCATCCTTAGAGTTTCCGATTCGTGCTGAACTTTAATTGTAGTCAAGAATTTAACCTTCATAAAGGAAGAACTTAGAAACAGCGACCTGATGTTAAATCAAACTTCAGGAACAATATATCCCTATAAGGCTGAAACGGCTAGGAAATCATCTCATCGAATCAATCGTTCCTTTGATAATTTATTAATGCCATCGGTTTAATTATTAAAACTATTTTAATTTTAATTTTTTAATTTTGTGTCAAATTTTGTCAAAAATTCACATTTTTGACAAAATTGGTGTGGTAGACCAATTAAGGATTATTTTCTAAGAGAAAAGCAAATAAAAAAAGGAATTGGATAATAACCATGAAATAAAATTCCCAGTAGAAGAACAAGAAGATTTGGAATAGAAGATTTGAATAGAAAGCATCAGTCAAAACCAGGTTGTAGTGGAAGACAAACGTGACAGCTGAACTGTGTACCTTTTGTGTGTAACACAATAAATGAAACAAGCAATTACAGATGATCTTGATATAAATGATACACGAAAATGTGATATTTAAATTTGCTTCTAGCGAATTTAAAATTTAGGAAAATATTAACGCAATTACAAATGAAATGCTTTATCAGAAAAGATCAATTACTATCTGAAGCGTGAATCCGAACTCCAACAAGAACTCTTTGGATTTTTATCTATTTGGACGCGTTAAAAACAATATTTTTAAGAATAGAATATATACGCTTGAGGAACTGGAAGCAGCAATAGATCAAGAGATACGCAATATATCACCAGAAGAACTGGAACGAGTTTTTAACTGTATGAAACGAAGAGTAAATTTATGTTTAGAAGCAGAAGGTGGACATTTTGAACACATTTTGTAGCAATTGTGATTTTTTAATTAATTAGATAATAAAAATTAAACTTGGTTTTATTAACAAATTTGATTTTTTTTAATAAATTGTTTCGTGGAAAACAAACTTTGCTTTTTTAAAAAAATGTCGATACGCCACTAATTTTTCCTAGTTCCTTTACTCTAGATGGGAAACTAATACCAGTTGACTAGGTTTGGTTGCCTAACATTTGTGATCACGTGGAAATTTATGAAAGCCCTGCACATAAGTACCAGCCCAGATTATTTGAGAAAATGCAAGGCACTAACCACAACTTTAATTTGTAGCTCTGCGGCTATTAAAGTTAAAGCACTTAGACCCTCTTGGAATTTTACATTACGATCCATCAAGTTACAAAGATTCGTATCGTCACTTCTGTGCCAATTAAGTTAATTGACGAATATTAAAAAATACTATTAATTTTAAAAAAATCAAAATTTGATTAAAGAACAAGAATTTTAAAAAAGTGGTGATGCTCATTCACTAGATAATCACATATTAACTTTCAAACATTAACTTTCATTTTCATCGACCACAATTGTATTGTTAGTTATACTATTTTTATGTATAAAGGAATCCTCCTAAAAACTTCGTGAAACAAATCTTCTTCACCTCTTGAAATAATTTAAAAGGTTTACTACATTTAAAATAATTTTAAAGTTTAATCACATATATGTCGTTCCAAATTATTTGATATTTGGCTGTTTAAAGTCTTGATTAAAATTATGGTTAATAATTGCTAAAATTATCTTCTGTGTGAATGGAAGAAAAACATATCAGGAAGAACCTAAAAATTACTTCACTCGTTTTTTATATTAAAATTACGTATTGGCTTCAACAAAAAATCAACTGGTTTGGATCAATTACACGACTTTCTCTCACCTAACTCCCCGATCTTCTCTAACCGGTCCGACCTTGGATAAATAACTATTTAAGAAGGATATTAGGATTGTGGTGCAAATCAAAAATATTCTAAATAAAATAATTACCCCACAAAACTTTTCTTTACTTTATGTTTGTTTTATTTCTTGTTCCAGAGAATGTTTTTTTTTCACGTAAAATAAAGCATTATATCTAATACAGTTTTCTTTCGCAAACGCAATTTTCTCTACCTTCACTAGGACCCACTAGATGTAGACTCCTCAAATGTACATATTTATTTTTGTTATTTGCATAATACGAACGGTTTGTTGTTGTGTTATTTTGAAAGTACTGAGAAAGTTCTAATATTAACTGAATTAACAGATACTTCCTGTTTATTGCTTCACACTCTTTAATGAATTAAAATCAACTGCTGTTTCATCATTACTCCGTAAGATGGCGAGATTGCTAAGATCACTTTGACGTTTTCATTATTTTAGGTTAACTTAAGTAACTTGTAAAAAATTAATTTTTAACACGTTTTAAATTGGTTTTCCGCACTGGGAAGTTTAACATGGGAAGAAATTGAATAAAATTCGACAGCTGAACTTTTTCCCTAAGGTACAAGAAAGCAAAAATCGTCTATAAGCACACGTACGATGAAAAAAATTACACGAGAAATAACTATTTATCATTAAACAGTTTCAGTGATCAGTTTTCTGCTTATCTTTTACCCGATTAACTCGGAAATATCGTATTACTTGAACAGAAAGTTCACTTTTAAACTTTCTCCGGACACCGATATAAACGCCAAGTTAAAGATTAACGAAGATCTTACCGTCGCAATGGCTTGTTCATGTAAGTTGCCTTCTGGGATTGTTTAATTAACTTATATATCCACTTTGAAAGTTGTCGTATAGACATCGGAGTCGATATATTAGATTCTACTGATCAAAATGCCTTTAAATTTAGAGCATTGGAAGACAAAGATACTTGGTTTGAACTGGCACCTAATCAAAGCCGACAGTTTGAGAGTGTTCCATTTAAAAAACTGAAGTTGTGTAGTGATTAGGAGAAATGGGACAGTCTGTATATTTGAAAATAACGTCGTTTTGTAGGGGGTATTAAGTAGTGCAACATTTATTTGAAACATTATTTGTTGAAATGAACTCTAAGAGGGCCCGGACTCGTATTACTAACCTTCATGTTAAGCAAATGTCACTTTTTGTAAAAAATGGCCAATAACTCCTAAACAGACCAAAATAGACCAACAATTCCATAAGGAATCCAAAAAGATAATAATATACAAGGTGTTCCATTTAAAATATGAAGTTGCATAGAGTTTCGAGGAGATGGGACACCCGTATATATGAAAATACTTCTAGAAGAGAGAAAGACTGAAACCATGCAGCTTTTGTTTGAAACTTTCTTAGCTAGAATGATTAGAAACGGTAGAAGTGTGGACCACAAACTAATTGTAACGGACATCCGGACGGACGGATTAATGACCAAAAATGGTACCATTAGTCTGAATAATTCGTTCAAAATCTCACTATCAAAAATTTGGACCGGATGCATTATGTTCTAGCAATATGAGAGAAATTAAAAAATATGTGCATTAACATTAATCATTTTTCTTTAATTCACAATTTTATCAACATGTTATAAACTGCAGCAGGAAGTCGATATTCAAATTACCCCACTGGTTATTTTAATTCAGCTACTAATCACCAGATCCGTTCGTGTCGCTAAAGTGACACGATAGATGTGTTAGTGGCTAACACATCACTTGATGAATTATCTAAGCAAACGAATATAGCATGCGAAGGTAATGATTTGGCCGCATCGTACGTTTTAGCGCCCTAGCGTGTATTTCAGAAAGCACCTCCGTGCTATCTTTGATGTGTTTTTGGACTAAAAGTACTTTATTTCTGTAACTATATTAGTCACTCGACAAAACTTCTCACAGACCGCCCAAAATGTAACGTAACGTAAGGTAACTTACGTAGTGTATTTGGAATATTTATTGTAGATGTATTGTAGTATTTTTATTGTTGTTCAATAGTCTGTAAGGATTATAGGTTAGATTATCAAGTAAACGATAGATAAGTGAGAGACAATAGTAGGAATAATGGTTGTAGAGCTGGCACTTGTCCAGCAATGAGAAAATGCAACTAAACAACCAAAGAAGAGGCTGTAAATGAATGTCCGACGACAATGTGTACGTAATCATGATTTTATCCAAACTAGGCCAAAGTACAAATACAGTACCTAATACAAATTATTATACCCGTCTTTGAGCTTTCTTTTAAACCACTTTTCCTATAAGGAAAACACTTCATTTACAGAAGCAAACGCGAACAGATCCACACAGCGCGCTGGCGAATTGCCATTAGAATACCAATTGAGGATTTGTAGTTTCCCTTGAGAAATGCTCGCAACCATAATGTATGTACCAGACGGACAAATTTGTCTGTTATTATACTGTCCATAACTTCTCAACTCGGTAGTTCAAGTATAGTAATTGGAATTACTTTGCTGTAGTGACAGTAGGCTAAGCATTTAAAAATTGCAAAATATGCAAAAAAACGTTTATTGCAGAAATAATAAACGATGCTTCTAAATCATCTCAGAAGATGGTGTATTTTAAAGACAATGTTTCCAACGGTGTATACGTATAACTTGGCATCTTAGCATCTACGAATTAACATAAACGAATGCGAAGTGTATTCAAAAATGTGCAGAACTCTTTTTTGGGTGCATTATCAAAGTAATCTTCCATATACAGTTCTTTAAGTACCTTGCTGCCTGTTATTTAGCGTCGCTACACAAAGCAAAAGAGGAAGGAAGGAATTCAAACATTCACCCGTAGAGAGCGGCAGTTTCGCGAACCATAGAGCGGACGTTTTCCGAATCGTAACAACCGTGCTAACAATGAAAGTGATGAGCTCTCGCTCGAGTTCTTCCGTCTTTCTCTATTTGCCAAGAGAGTTGCTGTATCTATTGCAATTTTTCTGCAGGGATATCGATCGTAATATAGCTCCCAGCAATATTGTTGGTGTAGTGATTTCGTATTATTATATTTCTATTAGATTTAATAAATAACATTATTTAAGATATAAAATAGATAATTGTACTTACATTACACTTAAACGCGCTAATCTTGTATGTATGTATGTATCCCCAGATTTCTAAAACGACTTTAAGTTGTCGGCCGATATTTGCAAGATTACAATAATCCGGCACCAGGAATCGATTGAGATATGTTTCGACTTTCACTAAAATTATTTTATATCGTAAATAAATAAGATTGTGAGGAAAACACAACTCCGATCGTTTCTATTTTATAGTACGATCTAATTATCTACAAACATCTTGTTTGTTCTGAAGGAAATGAAAGAAGGTCCGATTTTATTATCGAAGTGGGTACAAGGCTTCCATTAAACTTCTACTTCATTACGGTTCGTCGACAATTTTCGCCCGATAGCGCAACGACAAAGGGGTCACGTATAATTAATTTTAGATGATGGAAATAATCTCGGAACAGGGTCTCCGGATGGGATACACGGCGGCTACTCGATAAAAGCGAATCTCGATTTGCATTCAATTCGGGATTTACATGGTCGCAATCGATTTCAGGAACGCACAACGCCGGGCCAGCCTTCGAGCGTTGAAAGCTCAGCCGATTGTATTATGAAAATAATGACCCGAGCGCGGCCAGCGCATAGAGGTAGGTCGTGGTGGCATTGGAGCACTCTCGCCTAAAGTAAACAAGATCCCCGCCTACTATAAAGAGGAACGAGCCTTTACTGAATTAGCTTTCGTTTACAACCGGAATTAAGCTGACTTTATAGCCGGCCGTTGTTGACGACGACATTGTGCAATGGCCTGTAATTATAAATAAACGAACGACAATGTTACGAAAAGAGTTTACGACAGCGTGGCATTTTAACATAAAACGCGTCATCTAGTCGCTGTACATAATTTGTTTTTGTTTTTTTCCTAATTGAACCAAATAGTTCTGCAACACAAAAGGTATCTTCTTAATCTTCTTTCCGATTCCTATCAGATCATTACAAATCTAGAGCTGTTGCATAGAAATGCCTTGCAGGTTGTTGCATTAAGTTTATCACCAATCGTCACTAAAAAACACATGGTAATCTGTTTAATAGCAAATATAACCAGATATATGTTCAATAAAAGTATATAAAAGTAATATCAACCGTGCTCGAACACATTTTTATAATGGAAACTAAATAGTTTATCGTTGACGTCAAGGTTGTATCACTATTTGTTTGTTGTATTTTAGTCGATTCAAAATAACATAACCAAACAAGTGTGCATAAATAATCCATAAGACCGTGTTTACACCAGGTGTTTTATGTTGTTTATTTTCAAAAGTGTTCGTTCTTTCTAACGATGCCAACATGACAACTAACAATACATTGCTAAGATTAACAATAAGTAAACATAGTAGGTTATTAAATACATATTTCCTATAATTCTAGGTCTCATAAGATACACAAATTACTGTTCATAGAATGCTAGAGGAAGGTAGGACTGCGACATTGACGTTGTGAACGTTAAGTGATCTGACCTTAAAAAAAGGTATTGATTTTGGACAAAATCTCATAAAAGTTGGCGGTGCCAGTAAAAGTCTCAAAAAGGGATTTCAAAAAGTTTATTTTCCTCTTTTGATTCTGATGATTTCTTTCTCTGTAATGTCGTTGTAATTTATCGACATTGCGGAGGGAAGTTGGAAGTATAAAAAGGAGAATTTGTGGAATATCGGAACCACCCTGGAAGTTATTTCGAGGGAGCTAAAAGAGGCGCTTCCGGACCAAAGCCGACGCGGTTTTTGGGATTGCTTCGATATATAGAACTACGGAATGACCGGTCATGATAGGATATTAGTGTTTGTTTACGCGTTAAATAAGTACGTCGACATTCGTGGGATTCTCATAACAGAAATAATGTGTAAAGACTACTCTACGATCTTAGAGACGATTGTTGTACTTGTGTACTTTTTTAACTATTTGTCGATATCGATGCGATATCAACCGAATGGCAGGCGAAGACGCAACTGAAGTTACTTCCACATCCTTATCACGCGTTGCCAGCTTATGATTGGACGATTACTGCGCTGTCAAAAATAACGCCTACTGCGCATTATTCTTTTGTGTTTCCAACGGTCGTGAAGAGTTAGTTATTTATTTTGCCTATATTATTACTAATTTACTCAACGATACGTGAATGCTATTGTTGGTTCTGTCGGCAATATAGGGCCTCCAAAATTGTTTCTTGCCTCGCAATTAGGGATGATTAAAATTCAGAAGTCACCAATCGTAATTTTTCCTAATTTTTCAAACGTTGCTATGTTCACCTTGCGATTTGTGTAATAAGACAACTGTGTAGTCAAGTGCTCAAGTCAAGTGCTATGAAACATAAGTGTAGTACGAAGAGCTCTTTTCCTAGGTTGAAGGTTTAGGACAAAGGTAACAATAAAAAACATGCTGTATTTTTGTTGTTGCCATTAAAATTTGTAAAATAATCCAAATTTGAACATAAAAAAAATCATAAATATGGATAACCTGCTCAGTTAAAATATTACTGATTATAATAAAATACCATATGATTGTTATGTTGTTGTTTGCCTGTTTATTGTATTTTCTTTCTAAAAATTGAATAACTATTATCCCTTTAGCCACATTTCGTTCTTTTCTTCTAAAATAATCATCTATGAAGCGATCATTTTGATGTCTATTTACCTCTTTGTTAATTATTGCTTTAATTTCCATTATTATTGTCATTTATTAACGTGTTTTGGTACATTAAGTTCTTGCATTTTTATTAAGTTCTATCATTTTATATTCGTATCACTGACGACGCTTGATGTTACTTAACTGCTAATGAATGAATGTTGTTTTTTTCCTACACAAAAAGGGCGGATACCTATCTTCGTAACTGTCCTTTTATTACTTTATCTAGATGTTTGTTAAATATTTTAAAGTCACTTGCTTGATCCATTAAATTTTCGACTTTCGCAGTATTAGAGTTTCACACCGATTTATGGAATTTGTGATAAGATTTTACCAGTACCCCATATTTTTTATGTTAAAAATTATGGACATATTTGAAAATTGCTCGCCTTAATTCAAAATCATATTTCGCCGCACCCGACAATTTATTATTGTGTAACTTTATTTTAATTACAAAATAAATAATGAAGTTAGAATAATCTTCATTCTTCAAAATTACTTTTTAATTACTTCCAAATAATTTTTTGAAGTAAGTATTTTTTTTAAATTGGGAATGTTTGAAAATAGTGTGTAGGTAACAGAGAAAATTCCAGAAACTTCGGTTAAAAATCCTGCAGTGTTTTCAAGAATTATTTATCATTTCCTGGTAGCCTTGGTAGAATTTCCACTGAAAAGTGCTGATTTGTATACTAGGGAGAATTCTTGCCTACGGATTTACGCTCATACTACATAAAACAACATTATTTCTAG
>JAWQRJ010002149.1:0-14101 GCA_033557515.1 Diorygopyx duplodentatus | reverse complement strand
TTGTATAATCTCTTTTATTAATAGTGTTCTTTTATTAATGTGAAAGTTCTACGAGAATGGTTAATTACCTCAACATGTAAAATAAATTTTATTACTTTTTGCAGTAAAGAATATTCATTTTTTCCCTTTATCATTATCTCGAAAACGATATACATCGAAAATAGTTTGGAGGAAGATTTTATGTTATTTTTATTAGATAAGTTTATTAAAAAATGAAGCGTTCTATTTGGGTCTATAAACTTCGGCCCAGTTGTGTAAAGCATTGTTAACTTCATGTTAAGTTAACAACGTTGTTAAGCAATCTGATTGGACAATTCAAATTTGAAAATTCAAAATTCTCTAACCTGATTGGCCAATCCCATTGTTAACTCTGCCATTTTTGATCATGAACTTAACTATGCTTTATGCAACCGGGCCTTATAGTATTATAACTTATTAGCATACGGTAATTGGGTGGTGTGAATAGTAGCAGTTCTTCGAAAATTATCAATATGTACCTAATTCAGTTAAAGGTAGCTTTTACTTTTATAGTGTTTTACAGTAAACACTATGCAGTAAACACTATGCTTTGTTTGCATAGAAGATAAATTAATTGCGATATGTTACGGCATCGATTGTACAGTTTGATCAACGAATCTTGTCACAGTTAATGGATGGTTACACGGGCAGCCTGTCAAATTCACGAGTGTGCACGGCGCCATCTATTGCAGCGAGGTGATGAAGTACACATATCATTTCATCTCTGTTCTTCGCAGGGTAGCAATGTACAAGTAGATTTATGCAAGATGCATTTATGTTCAGATGCCCCATGAAAAACTAGGTGCATAAAGTGGTAATAAAAATGCCGCTGGATCAATAATAGAAGAACTAGAAGGTGTTAAAGATGACCAATAGGAAAGCGTCATTGCTTGAAAATGTGTCCAGCTTTGAACTTGAACAGTTATCATTTTTCATGAGACTGCACATCTGGCAACTCTTGTCATTTTCCTAAAGCAGCAGCTTCATCCGTATCATTATGTACGTGTTCATCATCTTGAACCAGCAGACTTCGGAAGCCGATTGCAGTTGTATAGGTGGCATCGGTCGCATACTGTATACGGAAGAATGCTGTATTTCTATGGAAGAGATGTTCAATGGGCATAACTTGCATTTGTGGGCAGAAGAAATCCCATTCGCAACCAGGGAACGGGCGTATCAGCGAAGGTTTACCGTAAATCTATGGTGCGACATAGTAAACAACCATTTGGTGCGATTTAAAGAAACTCGTACTCTAAGAGATTTACTTTAATTCAATTGGATCCGTACATAATCACAGAGGAACTTAATGGCCATTGATACGCCAGTTTTCTGGAAAATGTTCTCCCAGAATTGCTGGAAGATGTGTCATTAGACATCCGAGTACGTATGTGATACCAACACGATCAACAGCTCCGCCTCATTACTCCCATCTAGCACAGGAAGTTCGGTCCACTAATTTCCCGAACAGGTGGATTGACCGTGGGGGTACTATCCTGTGGCCTCCAAGATCTCCAGATCTTCCCTTGGATTTCTTTCTATAGGGACAAAACATCCACATATGCTAGGCCGCTTGTACCATTTCTTGATGGAATAGATGAACCAGTTTGAAGTGTTCGTTGTATTATTCTTAAAATTAGATGACTATATGAATGTCTTTTGGCGGGAAACCTTGCATACTCTTGCGCAGCTTTGCCAGCATTCCGGGCCCAATGCCCGCAGATCATTAGCATATTGTTGTTCAGTTATATTAATGTTGCAATGCCTCGAATGTTTAGATTTGGGACATTGCAACATTTAAAAACTTTTTTATTTACGTTTCTGAATCGAATCAACATACCTAAAATTTCTATCACGTAATAAAAGTTGCGACACAGTCTCAAGAGAAATGATAACAATTGAGAGTCAAAGCTGTGCAAATCTACACAATCTCGCTTTCTTATTGGTCATCTTTAACACTTTCTAGTTCGTCTATTATTGATCCCTCGATATTTTTATTACCACTTTATGCATCTAGTTTTTCATGAGGAATCTGCCGTTTTCAGCTATGGCGCGAATTTAAAACTTCATTTGAAAATGCTAAAAAGTAATGAATACTAGCAATCTTGCTTTGGAAGCAAATGCTGTTGCTTATTTCACTAGTTGGTTAGCATTACAAATACTTTTTTCCACATGGAAAATGTCCACATATGTTTAGAAAACATATAAATGCTTACTTTGAGGCTTACAACCAAATAGGTAGTATTTTTCATTATCTTATTTTCGTCTCTAATAAAGACACAGGATTATCTCTTCACTACTCTTCGAAATACGCCCTAAAAATTTCTCTTGACTAGAACATCAGTTGGGCAAAAATCATCTGATACCGCAAAACTATCCGTTAGATACAAGGTCTCCATTAATAACCAACAACCTTTTTGTCTTGCACATTCACACACATTGCAGCACAGGTTTATTTTGTTTTATCAAAGACTGCCATTTGAATCTATAGACGGTCCAAATGATGATTTCAAAAATGTCGGGCTGTTTTGCTCATAAAACTGCTTCAAAATTACTCTGGCAATATCAAAAGGCAAAACTCTTGAACCTCTTGTATAGAGGAGATTGGCAATCGTTTAAAAACTAAAATAACCAAACCTTCATTTCATGGAAAAATAACCCACTGTTTGGAGCATAACCTGGTGGAATCGCAAAAGACTATGTATCAGAAATTAAGTTTAAAAAAAATTTAAATACGCTTTTGATACACTATTGTCAGCTATTGATGAGAAATAAAAAGATAATGGGAAATTAAACTATTTTATACCACTGAAAACATGCAGAAAGGTGGCTTAGAAAATTTGACAGTTCACAAATCAGTGTAGTTGCGTATTTATAGCCAACCTGGAGAGAATGTAGAGTTGCACAAAATTCATATTTCCAGAGATATCCGAAGCGGGGGCAATCCGATAAAAGATTTTTTAAACGTCTCGAATGTTACTTTGTCTTTCTTTCTAAAGGTTACCTACAAAACAATACACCCAAAACAATAATTTCATAAACCTCACCATATAATATCCACAATATCCATAATACCGTCTTAGTAATTGGGTAGGGTCATTAATCAGTGAAAGGGAGTTGACTGTTCGAAGAAAAAAAATGTTTTGGAAAGATTGTGTATGAAATACATAATAACCTTAACTTCACCATAACTAATAACAACAACTAATACAGGAAACCTACTTACATTCCCACAATAATTCCCTACGACTAATCACATCCTTTATCTCACAAGACAGCTGTTTTCCATTCCTTTGTGTACCGTTCTGTACCGTGTTTTTAATACCCTCTAACTCCAGAAATACGAGAAAAAGAAACAAAAAATATATTTAATCTTGCTGAAAATAATGGCTTCAATAAGAACACCATAAATAAAATTATATCCAAACAAATAACTAAAAACGATCCTTTGTACACTCCCAATACAAATCCAATTACCTTAACAGAAATATCAAATTCTAATAACAAAATTATTTATAAAACTTTATCTTTTAATAACACACATTCATCAAAATCAAAAAACATTTTCAAGAAATATAATATAACCCCGCTTTTAAAACGAATAATAAACTTTTTAAAGTGTTTTCCAGTCATAAACCACAAATTCCCACTCTAGAAAAAAAACGGGATGTACTTAGTTAATTGTAATAACTGTGAAGGGTTATACGTAGGGCAAACCGGGCGTAATCTTGGTAAACGTATCCAAGAACACAATTCTAAACCAAGCTCAACTTTATTTAAACATGACATTAAACAAACTGAACATTAAATAAACCACCAAAACATTAAAATTTTACACGAAGCTGAAAAGGGACGGAAGATAGATCTTTTAGAACAGTTGGAATTTGAAAAACACAAATACAACAAAAGACTCCTGCGCAATGAGCAAATAAAATTCGATAATCAACCACTACACTCGATTTTATTTTGACTTTTAATCTTGAGCATCTGTCGTTTACGTATATTTATTTAAAATTTTAAATTTAAATTTCAACTTTCGTGCGATCTCGTTTGTCACGTTTTCTAAAAACCTGTTTCACGTTTTATACGTTTCCACCAAAAACCACGTTAGTGTGCACGACATTTTTAATCTCTTTGTTCCATTCATTTTACATTAAATTTGACTGTGACATTCTTTTTACCTTATGATTTTTAATTCCACGTTTGTAACCCGCCGTTTAAGATTTTTACCTTTCGACTGTACGTTTTTAATTAATTAATTTTTTAAGACTGATGATGGTCCATGAACTGAAACCGGTATCTTAGTACATTAAATAAATAAAGAAAATAAAGAAGTTTAAAACTCTTTCTTTCTATTTCACCACATTTGCAAGATGAAACATTCAAATATTTATTATAATTAGTAGGGATGTCGTTGAAGATAATAGTGAACGAATTTAACTATTATTGAAATGTTGTAATCGTTTTAAGTATCTAAATTGTTATGCTTAGGCAACAATTTTCTTTAGTTACAACAAACTCTTAATAATGCAGAAAATAAGTAACTAGTAGTAATTTATTTTTAATATAAAAATTTACCTTCATTATAAAAATATAAAAGTTTGAAGTTAAACAGAAAAGGATAAATATATGTAAAGTTACATTGATTACTCTAATTAACTGTTTATCTTTGTAATAATCATACAATAGTTTCTTACCAATGACAAATATGTCTCCTTCCTGTGGTTTTTATGAAAATAGGAATTCTCATTTAAGAATTCAAATGAATTCAGTGAATAGGAAGTACCAAGTGTTTTTTTTGTTTTAATCGGTATTTTTCGATTGGGGAGCACCCCAAGTGGTCAGAAGATTTCAGTTGCCACATACGTTCTATGGGCAGCGAAAACATTACCTTGCAAGAAGTGTACGAAGAGATTTTGAGATGTTTACGTTTAGATTATAATTATCCGGGATAGCGCGTACGCAGTCCCGACTAACAAAAATTACGCGCCCGAGTTACCCGCATTAGGGGTAATCGCAGGGGTCAGCCCGACCTAGGTGCAATGGAGGGGCCTCGTCCTGGGGAAACCGCCTTGTTGATCACGGTGATCCCTACGCCAGGTAAGTATGCTTTCAGGCTGACAAACGCAAGTTTTTGTGTAGGTTTGCCGGGGCACGTCATGGGAGAGCTAACAAGCGCCATCTATTGTTCAGCGGTTGACACTAAAACCAACACACCACATCTGCAGAGAGCGATCTTTAATATTTATTGGATTATTATTGTATAGTTACAATCAAATAAACAATAAGGTAGCAATAAATAATAGTTTTGTAGTACGTGATATTTCAGAAAAAAAATGATAATGAAGTAAACCTTTTTGACTGAATTTTATGGATGTTTCGCCATATTTTACCAGCAAAAAAAAATTCTTCTATTTTAAACACTACATACATATCACACTTTTTGATTTCCAATTCATCACAGATAGCAAACTCTGACACTAACCAATAGAAAACATAAAATGTTCTCTGGCTAGATGTTGTAGTCAGAACCACATTTTAGTTAATAAATATCGGAATGTTTAATTGTTCTTTGTTATGAATGTTGCCTCCGTGGAGGCTTGCAAAAATTGCCTTTAGCGGGCGGTATTTCACGCCCACATGGCGGGGTATTGGTTAAAGTTTTCAACTAGCAATAATCGCACCTCGGATAAACCTCATCGGTTACGATATTGCCACTGCGCAAAGCTGACGTCAACTTCCCACCCTTACCTATTTAAACCAGTTACCGGTCACAGCTTCAATGAGTAACCCGTACAATAAGTCGTAATAAAACGTGCAAAAATAGCTTATTATGCCGAGCAGTGTACATCGTAGAATAGAACGATCAATGTTTTATTTTATTGGCAATTGCTATTCAAACTTGGGTTTGTTTAAAATACTATTTAAGCTGATAAACGGCAAAACCACTTTTGGTGGTACCATCTACTGTCTAAAGGCGGCAACAGTGCCCCAACTTTCTAGCAGATAGCGGCTTGAGTATAATTGTAAATACGACGGTTAAAATAGCTGTCTGTATTCATTGGATGAAATGAAATGAATGATATGTAAATAAATTTATATAGATCTAGCACGTGTCTATTCTGGCACCTTACTTGTCGATTTTAAATGTTTTTTTACCAAACTATCTCACTATTATTATTAAATTAATGCATTTCATGTTTGAAAAATTAACAACTTTACAAATTTTTGTGCACAGACTCTCAGTAGAATGGAGAATATGTATTAACAATTTTGGAAAAGTAGTAGTATAATAAAGCACTTCCCTAAAAAGGTTACAATTTAAATATTAGGAATCAACAATTTCTAAGCTATTTATTATTCACGGTGGCTCTGGACGAAGCTATAAAGAAGCTAAAGAGGAAATTTAAAAAATATGATATATTGTACTGGAAGATGAACAGCAATTTGGGGATCTACAGTGGGAAAGATAAATATGAGGATAAGCGAAGAAAACACGAAACCTATGATTATAGGAAGGAAAGATGGATAGCTCATAATATGTATATCGGATCAATCATATCGGATGGTGGTCGACTGGAGGAAGAGGTGAAGGAGTTCTCTTCTCCTCCTCTGCTATTCTTAGCAGCAGCAAACAAAGTGTTTAATAATATTAAACAGTATTTTTTAAGCAAAAAATAAATCCCAAAAGAAATTAGAGTACAGATCTTCAAGAAATTAATGGCGCCCATAATCACGTACAGGTAGTACACTCTGGCCATGAAAAAACCTATAAACGAAAGATTCATGAAGTGGCTTTAATAAATCGTTATGCAACGGTTTATAATCCGAACTTGCCAGCTTTACCTCCAGCGAACGGATTTTGTATTTCTTGTAATACGCGAGGTATGCCGCGTAACACTCAAATTTCAACAGTAATATGTCAAAAGTGTTTGACCCTATACTGTTACTGATCCCCATTGATACATGGCCTGAAGAAACAGAAATAATGTATCTTTAATTCCTTCGATGTTATACATACTTAGATTCAAAATGAATGGGACAGTTGGAACAATTGAATGGAACAATGACGTTAGGAGTGTGCAAATCTGCCACAATTGCATCAAACATGGCGAAAAGAAAAGAGTTATGCCAACTGAACCATTCATACTTGGTTTGATCATTTTTTTAACAACATATATAGATATCAAAATTTGATCAGTGTTTCTTATTTATTCATAGTGATATCAATGTTCTGTTTCGAAAAGAAACGAGTTAATAAATCACTATTTTAAGGAAAAGTTCGGACCGCTTTTTTTGACCAAAATACCATCAAGCCTCTGGCAACAAAACCATCTTTGCTGCAAATGTACATAATTACTATGCGGCGTCCTTTCCACCCGGATGGTGCTTGAAATTCTGTGGATAAGTCTCGTATTCGCGCGTCTTCTAGACGACGCACAGTGGTCGATTTTCGAAACATGGTAAATATTGTTAACTAGAACTGTACTACTAATAAGTCTGGGGCACCTGAAAACACATGGGCGAAGTTTAGAAACGCTAAAGGGTAAGCCAGTTTCCATTTGATATCAATCGTAATTCTGCTGCCCATTTGTTGATATGCTGTGATGAATTATTGCGTGTATATGAACCTGTGTTATTTTTCTTAACGCATGCGACAGGAACTCAAAACGTTTATTAAGCAAACTCCTTGACTTACAATTAGTGAAGTGTTGAAAATTCAGTGTAGTGAAGGAATTCTACCGTAGTTACTGAATACTGTTGTCTGGCTTAGATAATTAAACTATTAAATTAGACATTTTGAATTTACTTAAATTTTGGTGCGTTTCATCTTGCGTACAACCCATGGAGTATCATAGATAGAAGCAGAATCATCTACCGCACACTCCAGTAGCAATTGTAGATTTTATAACAACACGTTTATACCTGACGTTTAGATTTGAAGCTATCATATTCGTTTGTGTTGTTTACTTTAGTATTTTTAATTGACTGTATATGATAATTTTAAATAAAATGTGTTGTAAATAGTGTCTGCATCGTTTTAGGAGGTTTATTTTTATGTATTCTCTGTTTAATTTCCTGGTGAATTTAACATATATTTTTCCAAAAGTCGCACCGTTTAGAGAAGAAGGGGGTTAGATGAGAGAAAGTCGTGTGAGTGGACCACACCAGTTGATTATATCTGGAACCTGTCTGGTAATTATCGTTGTAAAAGGTGTTTAGGTTAGGAGTAAAACAACTGAATTTCCCACTGTACATGAGGGCTGCTACTAAGTGAAATAGCCAATTGGGTTAATTTATTATAAACATTATATATAAACCTTCTCTCATTCTTCGGAAATGTATGAAATTTTATTCCGTTTCACTGTAATTTAAATATTTAATACAAGATACGGGAAAAGTTATAATTTTTTTCATATCTGTAGTACAACATGTTAAGTGAAATTGACAAACCATAGTTCACAAACAGTTTAATACAATTTTCTTTAAAACAATAAATGCGAAAAGTGTATAGACGTTAATCGTCTTCAACGTAATTCACTAAAAAGTGAAATATATATATATTTTAAAATGCCGACTTCCAAAATACACTAAAAAGTAAATAAATAAAAACTTTTAAGAACGTTTTTATTTATTTATTTTTATTTACCGATTTGGCGCTGACTTTCAAGTCGGCGTTAAATGAATGATCTTAAAAATGTGTTTATAAGCAATAAAACAATAAAACGACGCAGTGTTAAAAAAAATTAAAATTAAATTAGTTAATGTATACAGAATCCATGTTTGTTTCGATGCGAATACTTTTTGAACTTGACTTCAATAAAAGATTAGATTTTCATTTCACTACGTATTAATTTTTTATATTTAATTAAAATTTAACATTTACGTAAACACAAAGTCAAATGTTAATTTTCAAATTAACTTTTACGAGTATCTGGAATAACTATTAGGTATAGTTTTACTAGTTACTTACTTTTTAATTTTTAGTGCATTATTGGAGACGGTATATTTAAAACAAGATATATCAAAATCTCACCATCAAAATTTTGGACCGAATGCATTACTTTCTCTTTATACCTTCGGGTAAGAGAAAGTAAAAAAACTGTTGTTTCATTTCATAAATTGAACAATAAGGAATAAACTTTATACATATAAGCTTTTCCTCTATTTGTAATCTCTCAGGAACCATAAAATTATTCAACAGAACATAAGAAACTCCCAAAAACTTCCGCGAATTTACGCCAGGGTCAAACATGTCTATTTATGGTGTACATAAAAAATGAGTTGGTGTCAAACACTCACACAACAATCCTAACTTTAACCCTTTGTAATTTTTAGATTAGTTTCGCTGATTGTAAGTACTCACACAGTTTTGTGAATGAGTGTTTATGGTATTTTTTAAATAATTAACTATTAATAGTGGACTGTTACTAAGTGTTAAGGTGTTTTCTCGTCTTGGTCCGTTTAGAAACAAAGGGGTGTAAAAACGTTTACAGCACTTAAAACGATTAATAACGTTACGGCTTTCATTCACTTTAAACCTGCGCACACCGTGTTACTTTATGGCTTCAGTTTAGAGAATCCACCATGAAGTTCTTCTTGTTTTTTATAATTACAATTCACTGTGCAATCGACGCCAAAATTGTACCAGAGCTAGACATAAGCGAAGGAAACCTGAAGGAAGACTGTGCAGGTATTCTATTTTTAATTAATATTAATATCTTCCGGACTATCTACCGTACATGAGTAAGGTAGCGGACTAAACAAGGCTTGAGCTTGTCTGAAAGAGAATTTTAGGCTGATTTAAAGTTCGTTTTTTAGCGGTTTAATTAGCAATGTCAGAAAAACGTGTGACGTAACGAACCTAACATACTTATTGGCTCCTACTAATTATTCTTAGAGAGTTGTAATGTAAATACACAATAATCGTTGGCCCCGCTTAAGCTAACAACTAAAACTTAACTAACATATCTACTAAATAACTATTACATAGATAAAGTTGCTTTTCAGGTACGTGACGGTCTTACTCCCTGTCTATCGGTAAGTTCACTTCAAACTCTGTCACTACACTTCTCTTTCTTACCTTGCAAGCAAAACTGTTTTAATGGATTATTAACATTTGAGTCTATAATAGACATTTAAGTCTACTAAGCCGTGATCGGCTTGACAGTGTGGTAAAGACTAATCTTACTAACCATACTAAAACCGTCATAGTAAATTTATTACAGGATAATTAAATTATTCGGGGATATTAGTGTACTAAGGTGTAAACTGTGTCCGAAGACATTTAAATTCAAGGAAAATAATCATTCTTTCAGTCACCATTCCAAATAGTTTAAAGGTATGCTTTGGTTTAAATTCCAATCTCTTGGTAGCTTTTGCACAATTTTAGGAATAGCATTTGCTTTAACTCTATCGCCATATTTGTTGTGTGTTATTTCGATCTTTTAACATAATGCTAGTCTCAAATTATGCCTTTGCCTTGGTTGGTATCGACTCTCATTGTCTTGTAATTTCGTAATATCATTCTCTAAGTAAACAAGTGGGGCATGCGCACTACTTCCAAGTTCGTGTAGTCCTGAACACCTGTGTGTCCATATTCGGTGATGTTTCTTATTATACTATTTTGTGTGCCCTGCGCCCCCTCCACTAGGTATAATCCATAGATATAAGATATAAAAAAACTGCAGGTACTTACTGCATTAAATTGTATGCACTTAAGACAATAAAGTCATAAATAATGGAGGGTCATACTGCTTTATGCCTTTCTTAGATTTGGAAAATAACTTTACATTATTTCTAAATATTCGACATTCTCACCGCTCAGAAAATGACCCTTTATTTATGGCTATTATTGCCTTAATTGCATACAGCGTAATGCAGTAAGTACCTGATATTTTCTTATATCTTGAAATGGACTATACCTTGATGTGTGCTCCAAACAATGATTTCGTGTATTATCAAATTCTGCAATAAGATTGTACCATAATTGCCACCTTAAGTTTGTTTTAATTTTCTTTGTACTAAACGGTGTGGCACAATAAACATTATTATTATCAGTGACTCAGCTAGGGCACAATACGCTGTTTTTCCATTGGCGAATGTTTTCATGTTGTAAAATCTTCCTGCTATAGATATCTTAGCCTCTGTCTATGGGTGGATATTTGGTCTTTCCATGTAAAATTTTCGTCAATTACAGTACCTAAATGTTTATTTGACCTTACGTTTTCGATTTTCTCGTTGCACCTCCCACAGTCACCTCCTCCCTCAACCTGCTGGGCGTGGAGACTTCCGTGAGTGTGCAGAAAATACATAAAACTTAAAAGTTATAGATAAGATAGAGTTATTGGGTGTACAAGCAGAAAAAGGCACGAATTGGTGTAACCTCTTCATTCACCAATATTTCGGTGAGGATTTTCACCTTCATCAGGGCTACAATTTTAAAGACACGCGTTAACAAGAAATGGTGCGGTTATAATCACAAAAAGACTTACTTAATAACAATCTCCCTTAAGAAAACCCACCCCATTACAGGAAACACAAGTAACAATTAAAAAGATTAAAATTGAACGATAACAAAATGTCCCAATATTACCCAAGGAAGCATACATTTTAAAAAGTGAACGTACAGAAAGCATGTCCCGATGGCGTACAGGAGTGAACATTGCAACAGACATAAGTCAACAACAATAAACAACTTTCGCACTAAAGGCGGCAAAATTGAAAATTTGACAATTCAGTAACCTAAGATAACAAACCACTGTCAAAGGCGTAAAACGAAATAAATGAAGAAAAATGCTTGCCCCGAGCGGGATTTGCATCCGCTACCGCTTCATCTGTAGTGCAGCGGTCTATCAACTGAGCTATCGAGGCTTCCCACCCCGACTCGTTGGAAACCATGTTTCCAATGTTTCTACATTCCTGTTTATTTTTTAAATACGCCATATGTCCGACGAGTACACATCAGTATGCAATCGTTCAAAATGTATTTCAAAAATATTTTTGAAAAATAAACTTCAATATACTGTCTGACAATGTTAGTAGAACCTAACTAAAGGTCACAGAATTAATATTGTTTTATTTGAAGATTAGCGAAAAAGCCATAAACTTTAAAGCTATATGTCCGCACATAAAACTGTCCAGTCAGCAAACGATAACGAACTGTGTAAAAGAGCTCTGCTCAAAGAAACTAACAAACACAGCACAACCAACAAACACAGCACAACCAACAACCACCAGTAGCAACCACTAACACCTGAAACAATCCTGACACAAACGTGAAGAAGGAAGAAATAACGATTTTCTAGTCAACCTAACTACCCAATAAAAATAGCAACGATTCCGCGAGCATAACCGTTAGAGGTTACGAAGAATGAAAACACAACAGGTGTACTACCAATCAGGTTAGGAATAGCTTACAACAGCAATCTAAATTTTGAGCTAATAACTCAAATAGATTTAAGTTTTATATTACAGCTACACTATAAATATAAGCAAACATGTATGATTTTTATTAATGATATAAATATTGAACGAATAAGCCTATTAATAGAATTAAATGATGAAGTAAATTATAAAATGAGCGCTTTAAATTTAAAAGTCAGAAAAGAAAGCGGATTAATAAATGTATTAGGAAGCCCAATTAAATTTTTTACAGGTAATTTAAACCATCAAAATGCGGAACATTATTATCTAAGACAGATAAATGATAAAATAAATGTTAATTTCTTAAAAATAACTGTAGCAATAAATGAATTAAATGAAAAATATTATTTAAATTCACCAGAAAATGCAATTAAAACGCAAATATTGTATTTACAGGAATATAATAATAAATTAAGTGATATAATTCAAATAATTGATTTGGCAAAGAGAAATATCTTGCATTCACTATTGATATCACCAGAAGAATGAATTAATGAACGGAACAAGTTCATTTTGAAGACAAACATTCCCCCCCTTTCGAAATATTAATGGAAAATGTATATTTAATAGAAACGTTAACCACAGTGAAAGCATATCAAAAACAAAATGTTTATGTGTTTATTATCCAAATTCCGATAATTGATAATTATGAGTACCAATATTAATGTTTGCCTACATTGATAAATGATTTATATGCGCAAATTGAAGTAGCATCCCGTTTTATTGCTGCAAATAACGAAAGATACATTCTTATGATAATTGTAAAGTTTTAAGACAAAATGAATTCCTATGTTTTAATAAAACCAATCATTATAACAAAAATAATTGTAAACTAAAGTTGTAACACACGGTGATGTAAAACATTGCACTTTTTATGAAATAATTATCGATTCATTTAAAATAATATAATACCCTGATGTAACTATTATAATAGTAAAGAAACAAATGGAAATAAAGAAAACTTGTGGAAAATTAACAAGAACTATATTGTTAAATAGAACTTGTAAATAAAAATAAATATAAGTACGAGATTAACGGTATTGTAATACAGAATTACTTTAAAATAAATAACAAACCGTGCAATTTTGTAAGGCAATTTTATAAAGATAATAATGTAACTATTGAAAGACAAACTGAAATTCTATTAGATAACTTAACAATTGTGGATAAGAAAATACCGGATTTAGAATTATATTTTAAGATAAACAATGTAATAAATTATGTTATTACAATAATGATTTTAATTGTAATCGCGTACTTGATTGTCAAACGTTACGATATTATAAATAAGTTTCTTCAGAAGATAAGGATGAGGACCGACATCGAGGAGGAAGTCGTATCTAGCGGGGGAAGAGTTATATGTCTGAAAAAACTATCCAGTCAGCAAACGATAACGAACTGTATAAAAGAGCTCTGCTCCATGTCAATGCAATCCAGTTGTTATTAGAACGCCATTCGGTAACGTTGTACTCAACTACAAAACAAACAAATAAAGTGAAAAACTTAACTTATACATACAGTGCGGACGTAAATGGTCCCCCCCCCCTGCTAACTTTTGAACCAGTCAAGTTAGGAACATGAAACCAAAGCGGTATCAAATGGTATAAAGTTTGTGGGTTTTTAGTGTAAATTTTGAATGTTAATTTTCATAGGTGGCGCT
>JAWQRJ010002148.1:0-14103 GCA_033557515.1 Diorygopyx duplodentatus | reverse complement strand
ATATATATATATATATATATATATATATGTATATTTGTAATATATATATGATATGTTAAATCCACTCCCACCACGATGAAGCCTGTTCTTTTCGACATCTAAAAGTAAGTTTTCGTCGGTCGATTTCCTAGTAATTAGTCCAGAACAAAATTGCGAAGTCAACGGTGTACCAGAAATTCTTCGAAAATGGCCATATTTGGATTGTTATAAAACAAGAAGTACAATATATATTAAGTACAATATTTCGAAACGGTTTCCACTACGTGAAAGCCCAATGCTAGTACTCGTACTCGTTCGAATTTGCATATGATTACATAGCAGTTACCACAATTATCTAACATTGTGGCAAACATCTTGAATTGCTTTATAAATTTGTTTGGAAAAAGAAGAGAAGCTCTTACTAGTTCTGTTAGAATATATTGTAGTGCGTTCCGCTTAAAAATTGAGTGTTTTTATTCTTTATTTTCATTTATTGTTAAGGTTTCGACGCTTCTTTTAAGGTTGTAAATCCATAAAATCATATTTCATTCGAAAATCCACAGACACACTGGGCACTCTGGGCATGTTGTATACTATCCCCTACTTTAAGGTCATAAATCGGGAATAATGCAAAGGATGTCGTTTATTTAAAACTACAACTTTTTTCAATGATCACACAGGAATATTACTAATACTCCAAATCCTAATATGTCAAGCTTTATAACTGGGTAGCAGGTAACAACCGAAATCTAAGGATCAGAGAAGCAACTTTTCACGGGGAGCCTAAACAAAACAAAAGCAAAATTAAAACTCATTTTGATCGATTTATTTAATTCAGGACGATTAACGCAAACATTTAAGCAGTTCCTATCCAGTTCCCATTTTAAAACACCTGAAGAAAGACGATCGCACTTTCGCACTTTAGAATAAGTTTCACACCCTTTTTGCTTCTTTTCAACTTAATTCAATAGTATTTTCTTCTTTTGCCGATTAGCCTATATACCGGGTTAAATGAGGTGTTACAAGTTGATATCTCATAAACAAGGCATTGTTAAGAAAAATGGTTCCTACAAGAATTAATTGGTTTCATGGGGGAAATGTAATAGCATTGGTTTTTTATTTAGTAGAAGGTCATTTCAGGGTCAACTTTGTTTATTTCAAAATGAACATATAGTTTTAATGTGACAACACATTGCACGCAAAACAGTAAATAACTTTTGTCTGAAATATTTTCGTCTTCATCTTCAGTTTTACGAGATCGTAGATGTCGGGGCTTTGAGCAACAGTGTAGAAATCATGTCCGTCCATATTTAAGCAGTGAACTGCAGCGATGTTGACAGGTATTTAAAACTAGTGCGTACAATAAATGAATTTGAAGAAACATTTCATGTGTTCTTCATTTTGGGTAAATGTCGTGGTAATTACCGCCATGCTGCAGAAATATTTAATGAGTGTTATCCAAATCAGCCACGGACGTCACATATGACATTTCTTCATCTGAAGAACTGATTTCTTGACGATAGATGTGTTGGGGCAAAGAGAAATAAATCTTCAACGGTAAGGAGTGAAGAAAATTTTATTAATGTTATGGCGTATGTCAGATTACACCCCATGTTTTTGGCTTACTTCGTAGAACATTTGCATATTTATTGTAATTAAACAAGATTAATGATCTGCAATAACTTTTTTATTCCCTTGTACGTATTTCGATAGGGTTATCTACCATTCTCAAAAAGTAAATGTCAATATACACATGTTGTCATGGCGTTGTTTATTAATTTTAACAGTGATGAAATTAGTCTACTTAATAAAGGCCACACATTTGCACTCATTCCTCAAAAAAATCTATTAGCTACTTTCTTTTAAACTTGAACTAGTTATAAATAAAAATCCGGAATGTACAGACCTAAGGAATAATTTAATAACATTTGTTAAAAAAGAAGAAAATTTAGTGCAGTATGACAATAAAACTTTCAGATAATAATGCCATTTATGTTAAAGCAGATAAGAATGCAAGGGTAGTGGTAATCAAAAAAGATACTTATAAAAACCAATAAAATTCATGAATGATAATAAATATGTAGAACTAAAAAAGAACGCTACAGATAACATTATTGCAAAAACCAAAACAATAACAGCCAACTGTAAACATACACTGCATGAATTTTCTCCATACGCAAATTTTCAATACATTCCTATGAACTGTGCTATACCAAAACTCTACGCTCTAAACTTCTTTTAGTTGCGATATTTCGATAGTTTCATTTCCGTCTTTTTCAAACCTACAAATTCAATCAAATTTCAATTATTAATTTAAACAACGGACAAAAAACTCCACTCACATTAATGAAGTTTCTGAAGACGGCAACATCGCATTGAAGTAGGTTAAAGTCAATTGGTTATCTTTAAAATATTAAAATTTAAACAGTTTTTTTAAAATAAAATAAATAACACGACGAACAATAAACACCTGTCAGCGCTGACTGCAACTTATTCAAACCGGAAATGGCAGATGAATTGTTTTCTGGCCGTTGTATTAATTTCTATTCCAATCATTCTTTTCAACAAAAAATAAACACTATGAAGAGCATAAAAAATCGTATTGAAAAAATTTTTAATGAAGAATTTATAAATGGTAATTTAAATTTTTTTAAATATATTTCAATCAATTCTATTTTATTTTCAAATAATGAGCTAAACCCTAATATTAAAAAATCTAGTATTTTTGACCTATAAACAAAAACTCTAAATTAAATTTAAAAGATTAATGTTCATTAAAGGTTTGTCTCAAATTGAAAAATGTATTTAGACTGGTTTTACCAAATACTTTAATAGCTGATTATCATCTGTTAAAAGTAAGTAAATTATTTAGTAGAGTTAACGATAAGAATCCTACAATGTACCATAGCAATGTGGTTTATTGTATACATTGTAATGACTGTAATGACAAATATATGGGTGTTACTATCCAATGGCTAAAGAATCGTACTGCACTACATAAAAGTGACTCTAACACTAATAGACTGTAAGATATTCAAATGTTAGATAAAGAAAAACATTACTCTACTCTAATAGATTATTTCTAGAAATGCTTCATATAAACTCAATAGAAGAAACGAAAAAAAAACTGTTAAAAAATATTTTTAAAATGATCAATTAATTTTAACCTGTTTTGAATGTGATGTAGCCATCTTCAGAAACTTCATTAATGTAAGTGGAGTTTTTTGTCCGTTGTTTAGATTTATTATTCAAATTTAACTGAATTTGTAGGCTTGAAAAAGATGGAAATTAAACTGTCAAAATATCGTATGTAAAAGATTTTTTTAGTCAAAAATAGAAATTAAAATGATGTTCAGCAATCTTGTTCTGGGTTATTAATTACTTGCTTTATATATAGGTCAAACAGGAAGAAAAATAGCATACATGAACATCTAAACAATATACGAGTAGATTAGAAAAATTTAAGATTTTACATGAATATCACAAGGTTAAAAAAAACTTAGTAATAAAGTGTTGGGGTTGCATAATTTGTGCTTTGATTTTATTATTTTTACTATCCCAGTAAAAAGTAGATAATTCTACTTTTACTGTTTTAACTTGTTGAACATTTGGAACCTTACCTTTTCATTTATTTCCATTTAAAAAGTACTTTTAATTATTAGGGAAAGATATCTACGAAGATAAATCAAACAAATTACGATTTATAATAGGGTATGTTAGGTTTTTGGTCGTTAATAATGACAGATGCAAACAGATTCAAGAAAGCCTATATTTGGTAACATACAAAGAACAGAACAACAATAAAATGATAAATATTCAACAGTGGAGTATAAATACAAGTGAATAAATGATACAGTTAGTACAATAAATGTATTTTCGATTTCCATTTTTTGCTTATTTTTTACAGAATACTCAGTAAATATTTATTTTCCGTTTAGCTATCTGGACTATACGAAATCTACAAAAAGTCTATTGAACATTCAATATTCTGTTGACGTAATGTTAACAACATTACGTTTGTTGTTAACATTATTGTTAGCTTTGTTAACATTCCAATGATACCCATTTGTGGCATTTGAAACAGTTTGACTGTAAGTTTTTGCGTTGCTATTTTGTTTTAAACTGTACTTAAGATTTTCATATTGTAGATTCAGCTGATTCGTAGTGAAACTACGAAACCAGTCCTGATGATTAAATTAGGTTCTATAAGAAAAGAAGTTGTGTTTTATTAACCATTACATTATCAATTCTTGTAGTATTGATATTAACAATATAACAAAGAATGGTTTAAAAAAAGCAGAAATTATTTTATATTACTTTAAACGCATATAGCAAATTTTTGGATTCGAAATTCTGTATTTTTTATGTTTCTATGTTAATTAATTAATAATAAAGTTTCCTGGGTTGAGGTTGAACCAGACGACAGTTAAGTATTAAACTGTTCCTTTACCCTTTTGTGCCCAAACGTATTTCACCGTATTTTGCTTCTGTACTTTATATGTAGTTTTCATTTGTGCTCAATAAAGTTATTATTATTAAATGTTTATAATAAAATACAATGTTATTCAGTTCCACTTTCCTAGATCCCCTCTCTGATGTTAGAGCTTAATCCAAGCTTGAACTAATAAAGACATAAAGAAATAATTTGATAACCCAGAACAAAATTGCTGAAGATTATTTTAATTTCTATTTTTGACTAATTAACGACAATATTCATCAATCTCTGGTAGAACACGTTAGCCTATCTGTACTTTGGGAGAATTTCTTAATAATAATTTGCATAGTACAAGCACATCTTGTTCTCTTCTGGAAATCCAATTTCGTACTTGTAGTATCATAATGCGTTACATTAATATCACATACTTAACCAACCCACTTACTTTAATTAAAAATATAACATACCAACAATGTTGGGTTATTCTGACTGGTTCCATTTGCAACCAATTCAAAGTTACCAACACTGCTCTTGCAACGTCAGCAATTGGGTGGTCTACTTGCACTCATATTTCCAATGCTCACACGATAATTTTTTGACGTTTTAAAACAAACGAACAACCAATTTTCACACCAAAACAGTGCTTAATCAAATAGGAAAGATTCAAAGTCCACCTACAAGTAATTATCCACGTAGTTTCCAATGATTTCCTTAACCCCATCCATTATTGAAGCAACACTCAATAAGTTTGGCTAAACACCCATCGTTCTTAACGTAAACAAGTTCATACAAAAATAACTTTGAAGACCACAATCGATCCAGCAAAGACCGAAAGTGAAACGTAATGACGCAGTCGAATAAAATGAGAAGGGAAGGACGTGCCACGATTTTATGCCTATGTAATGTATAAACCGTAACCGACTGAGCGCGGTTTGCCAGCTACATTCTTTCAAAAAGTTTTATGGATACGCTCCGTACAGTATCCGCCTTGTGTAAATAAATAAGGAAATGATTCCCAGCCTCGGTTAGAGCTATTGCCTGCCTGACATAATACACACGCTCGAACGCGGCTGTCATACTGCCAAAGATCGCGACGGAGACATTTATTAATGCCGTGCTGATTTTTACAGAACACATGGTTCTAAAGCCGGATTATCGACGACCATCTAATAATATTTGAATGTTCCATCTTGCAAATGTGGTGAAATAGAAAGAAAGAGTTTTAAACTTCTTTTATTTGCTTTATTTATTTAATGTACTAAGATACCAGTTTCAGTCCAAGGACCATCATCAGTCTTAATAGTCGAAACCGATATCCTAGTATATTAAATAAATAAAGTAAATAAAAGAAGTTTAAAGCTCTTTCTTTCTACCTAATAATCGCGCGTATGGATTCTCATATGCTATTGTAATAAACCACTGACATTATAATTAAACCAATTCTTGTGTATGGGTCAAAAATGGAGTTTAAAAGCTATATGGCGCCATCTACACGTTAGTAGTGTAAGCTTTAGAGTTTCCTGTAAGAGAGGGGAGACCTGCGCAACGAACGAAAAGCGGAATACATCAGTTTGGTTCTACTAATGGATTCTAGATGCATCTGCGCACGTTATCTTTTTTGTAGTTGTCATTCTAGAAATCTGTGAAAACTAGGCATCTAATAAAGAGCAGAGTAACAATGATCTGGTTTGTCCTATTTAATTATTTCGAGGAAAGATGGCTCCACCACACGATTCAAATAATGAAAGTAATTTCAAATATTGTAAACGAATTAAATGCTTTATGGAAATAATTGAAAATTATTAAAAACACATAATTTGGTATTGCAATCGTATTACCTATGTTTACATGCATAGTATAGATAAGTATATTTAATAGGAATTATTACTTCGCGCCATTATACATTTAAATAAAATATCATCTAAAGATCAATAGGAATTTATGAATATCAACCTTTCCCTCTAAAAAAAGTGGTAATCTATTTTCAAATCTCATCAAAAGCATTGAAATTTTGATACCATTACTGATCTTATTTCTTTGATAAATATTTGGTGCAATCATCAAACGACTTTCTCTTACATAGTTTAAATTTTGATACTTTCTTCATATAGATTTATGGAAAATATGCGATAGATTTGTATTGTTTAACAATGAAGGAACCCTGCCAAAAAGCGATCAATATAAGTATTGTTCTTAAAATGTTAATAGGTAAATAGTTGCAATACAACAAAAATCGACCGCAAATTCCACAAGGAATTCAAAAATGTAATAATACATAGGGTGTTCCATTTAAAAGATCCAACTTTTATTTGAAAAGAAACTGAAACAATGCAACTTTTATTTGAAACTTTTTTTACAGAAAATAAATGTTGTTTATGTGCATTAAACAATCGATCTGATGTTTGGTGTAGTGATAACATTGTGTAGATTCCAACTTTTATCCACATACGGATTTGCAAGACAACATTGTCATAGGTAATTGGTAAAGATATTGGTGGTAGATAATAATGGATAATTAGGATGTATTCTTTATTTTTGTAAATATGTTGATGAGAATGTCGAAAAGAATAGCTACTTTTCTTTAATTTTTGCTGCACTTTTTTTGCTAACGCTAACAGAATCAATCACCTTCATCAAAGCATTTGATAATTAATTTGTTTCCTCTAAATTAAAGGGGTTACGTTATTAATTTCTCTTACCCTAAAGGTATACAGAGGTATAGAGAGAAAGTATTGCAATCAGTCTAAAATTTTGATAGTGCGATTTTGAACCGAATGCAATTGAGAGTTTTATTAAAGAAATTTGGTATGAGTAGTGAAAATTGGATTTTAAACCACATTTTCAACTTCTTTCAGATGTTTTTAAGCGTAATCTGAAATAGAGAGAATTTTCTGTATTTGTGAGAAAAATGGAAAATAAAGATAATTGCACAGAAGATAGACAGACATCTTCTGTGCAATTGTTTCAATGATTGTTATAGGTTTAGAATTTGAATATTTTAAATAAAAGCAGTTAATTTATATGAGAATATACTGAAATTTAAAGCTTAATTTCAATATATGCTTACTATAGGTTTAGAATTTAAATATTTTAAACGAAAGCAATTAATTTATTTGAGAATATACTGGAATTTAATGCTTAATTTAAATATATGCCCATTATAGGCTTAGAATTTAAATATTTTAAACAAAAGCAATTAATTTATTTGAGAATATACTGGAATTTAATGCTTAATTTAAATATATGCCCATTATAGGCTTAGAATTTAAATATTTTAAATAAAAGTTAATTTATATCAGAATATACTGAAATTTAATGTTTTTTAGATATAGAGAGAAAGTATTGCAATCAGTGTAAAATTTTGTTAGTGAAATTTTGAACCGAATGCAATTGAGAGTTTTATTAAAGAAATTTGGTATGAAGAGTGAAAATTCGATTTTAAACCACATTTTCTAACATCTTTCAGATGTTTTAAGCGTAAACTGAAATATAGAGAATTTTCTGTACACGTGAGAAAATTGGAAAATAAAGATAATTTCAAGAGAAGATGTCTTTTGTTTCAATGTATGACTATTATAGGTTTAGAATTTAAATATTTTAAATAAAAGCAGTTAATTTATTTGAGAATATAGTGAAATTCAAACCTTAATTTCACAATATGCTTATTATAGGTTTAAAATTTAAATATTGTAAATAAAAGCAGTTAATTTATCAGAAAGTAGTGAAATTTAAAGCTTAATTTTAATATATACTTATTATAGGTTTAGAATTTAAATATTGTAAATAAAAGCAATTTATTTGAGAATATACTGAAATTTAAAGCTTTATTTCAATATATGTATGCTTATTATAGACTTAGAATTTGAATACTGAAAATAAAGCAATTAATTTATATGAGAATATACTGAAATTTAAAGCTTAATAAAATATATGCTTATTATAGGTTTAGAATTTAAATATTGTAAATAAAAGTAATTTGTATGAGAGTATACTGAAATTTAAAATTTTAATTTCAATATACGCTTATTATAGGTTTAGAATTTAAATAAATTAAATATTTTAAATAAAAGCAATTAATTTATATGAGAATATACTGAAATTTAAAGCTTAATTTCAATATATGGTCATTATAGGTTTAGAATTTAAATATTGTAAATAAAAGTAGTACTGACATTTCTTCAATGTACTAATTTCAATATACAAGATAATTTCTATTTTAACATTTATAGTACATTTAATGCGTTTTTCTTAGTAATTAAATTAAAATATTTAAATTATTCAAATATTATTAGTTATGAATTTAAAAAAATAGTTATGAATTTTAAAAAAATATATAAATTTAAACCTTAATTTCAGTATATGCTTATTATAGGTTTAGAATTTAAATATTTTAAATAAACGCTTAATTAATTTATATGAGAATATAAATATTAATTAATTTATATGCGAATATTCTGAAATTTAAATCTCTATTTCAATGTATGCTTATTATAGGTTTAGAATTTAAATATTGTAAATAAAAGCAGATAATACATATGAGAATATACTGAAATTTAAAGCTTAATATCAATATACGCTTATTATAGGTTTAGAATTTAAATATTGTAAATATAAGCGATTAATTTATATGAGAATATACTGAAATTTAAAGCTCAATTTCAATACATATGTGCTATTATTGTAGGTTTAGAATTTTATATATTTTAAATAAAAACAATTAATTTACATGAGAACATACAGAGATTTAAAGCTTAATTTCAATATATGCTTATTATAGGTTTAGAATTTAAATGTTGTAGACAAAAATAGTTAATTTATACGAGAATATACTGAAATTTATAGCTTAATTTCTATATATGCATATTATAGGTTGAGAATTTAAATATTTTAAATAAACGTCATTAATTTATATGAGAATATACGGAAATTTAAAGCTTAACTTCAACATATGTTTGTTATAGGTTAATTAACAGCTCTTATTTTATTTACAATATTTAAATTCGAAACCTATAATAAGTACATATTGAAGTTAAGCTTTAAATTTCAGTATATTCTGATACACATTTATTTTATTTGAAAGGTTCATTTTAAATCAACTTGTAATAAACTTATAACAAATATACATGAAATGGAGCTTTAAATTTAAGTATATTCTCATATATAAATTAACTGCTTTTATTAACAATATTTAAATTCTATTAAATTCTATATAAATTCTATTTAAAATATAAAAATTCTAACATAAATTAATTGCTTTCATTTACAATATTTAAATTCTAAACCTATAATAAGCATATATTGAAATTAAGCTTTAAATTTCAACACATTCTCATATAAATTAACTGCTTTTATTTACAATATTTAAATTCTAAACCTATAATAAGCCTACGTTGAGATGAGGCTTTAAATTTCAGTATATTCTCATATAAATTGATTGCTTTTATTTAAAATATTTAAATTCTAAACCTATAATAAGCATATATTGAAGTTAAGCTTTAAATTTCAGTAGATTCTCATATAAATTAACTGCTTTTATTTAAAATCTTTAAATTCTAAACCTGTAATCAGCATATATTGAAATTAAGCTTTAAATTTCAACATATTCTCATATAAATTAACTGTTTTTATATACATTATGCAAATTCTAAACCTATAATAAGCATATATTGAAATTAAGCTTTAAATTTTAGTATATTCTCATATAAATTAACTGGTTTTATTTAGTATATAACTAAAATTAAAATTCGACATTTATAGAAAACTAATTCATATCACTAATTATCACATAACATAACATTTTTCAATCCTTATATTCATGTAATGTTCAATATAACTACATACTAACAAGTAATACAAAAAGAAATTAATACCATAATGCAAATAGCTACAAAAAACAAGTTCCAAGCACCAACCATACAAAAAATTAATTAAACAAAAATACAAACATTCAATAAACAGTACATACAAAACAAGCATTAGACCACAATCTATCTAAACAAAAGCACACCAATCATTCACATGTCAAGGTACACCTAGATTACAAAAACTATTATCTAAACTTAACTTAACGGCCACATTTAGAGCAAACAATATTGATAAATTGGACAAAAATTGGTTATATTCTATTGAATGTAATACATGTGGTTTCGCCAACGTATAGGGTGTTGGCGAAACGGGTGAAAATATAAGACAAAGAATCAAAGAACACAGACAAAATAAAAATTCAGCATTTAGGAGACATTTCCCCACATATAATCAGGATTTTAGCTCAAATAAAAACAGTAAAATCATTCATTATGAGAACAAGTTAGACATCTTATACTATTAAGCTTAATTTATTTATTTATTATTCTGATTCCAGACAAAAGATAACATATATTACTATAAATAATTCAATATAAGAATATGCATAGTTGAAGCTCACAATTGACAAGTAAGTTCCACACAATTTTCAGTAATTTTATCAACTTGACGTATAAAAAAATATTAATAAATATCTTTACCAAATGTGTTTTTATGTTAATAAATATCTTTTCCAAATGGGATTTTGAGATATTCCCAAAGCGAGTAATGGTGAGGATTATTATAGTCAGGTTAGCAAGCAGGCCGGGGATTTGATGTATCTTGCACAATCCATTTGTTTGGATATGCTCGATTTGGAAATTTGGTCCAACTAATTAGCTGCTGTAATTCTTGTCTAAATATTTCCAAAAGTTTTTGCTGCGGCCTCCATATAATAATACCATGCAGGTTTTGATTTGAATACTAGTGGTCAAAATTTAAACCAACAAATTTTAAATTGTAAATTGTAATATTGAAAAAATAAACAGAAACTTATTTCCAGTGTGGCTACTACATTAGAATTTCAATACTCTGAACTTTCTTCAAGTTCAATCTGAAATGTGCCAGCATGACTAAGTTTCCAATATTGCAAGAGAACGTGTTTTGAAGCTTTAGAGTTTGGAGAGAGTCCCAGGGGAGCTGTTGCCCTTTGCTAACAATAACATGCCGGGGAAAACTTGAGAATTACCAAGTTGTGTCGAGCAGCCCAGCTATTCTCCTCCTCGATGTACCGTTCCCTTCAAACTTATTTGGGCTAAGGGACTAAACATAAACAAATAGCTAATTTCTAAGTTGCGAACGACAGAACTTACAGATTTCTCGCCCCCGCATAATCAACCGCAAAAGAACGGGGAAAAAAGCTGACCGAAACCAGAACTGACCTACAACAACGTAAACACTAAAAACACGCAGAACCGTTAATCAGAAATTCAACACTGGCATAATACATAAAGTTCCTCTTGAAAGCCGATACAGCTCGCTTGATTAATGTGAAAGGCATGTGACAAATCCGACCGCCCTCTATCGGAAGTATTTGTTGCTCTTTGGACAAAGAGGAGACACGGTATAACAAGGAGAGGCATGGAATTCTTTTCGTTAGAACCTCTCGCATAGCCGAGGACGGTGTCTGCTCGTTAGTTAATCATTAAATGCTTTACGGGCAGATGACATACGAGGGTCGAACTACCCTCTTCCTGTCTGGTTCTTTGGTGCCAAGCAGTCTGGACCGGGAGAGGCCCTTGGGAATCTTCGAAAACCATTAGGCGACACTTGACGCTTGACCACGCCACTTGTGCACTTCTTAGAGGAATTTCGAGGGGGAATGCCAGCTATAACTTTGGTGGTCTTTTGATGGCTCAAAAGAATTTCCAATTTTGATTTCCAAAAGGGAAATTATTAATTACAAAGCATAAAATTTGGAAGAAAGTTTGCCAGTTTTAATGGTCTACACTACATTATCTTGTTGCAAAAAAATGCTATCCTTCTCTGGAAAATCAACAATTTATTATAAGCTTAGAAGACGTGAATCTGCTTCAGGCGATTATTCATTCATGTAATATATTAATAGTTTTTTTTGAATCTGCATCCTAAAAAGATGCAAAACAATCCCATCGGCAAAAAAAAATTCTTAGCTTTGTTAACTCATTATTAAGTTAATTACAAAGTATACTCTAAGCAATCTGATTAAAAAATTCAAATTACAAAAGATGATAAAAATCAAAGAATAATACGAAACTTAAAAAAATAAATGAAAATTTTACGCCATTTAAAGAAATTATACATAGAGAACGTTTTCTTTCAGCAATATTGGTTTTAATTTTTTCCACAATTTTATCACCCTTCGACATCTCTGTTCCACAAACCGTATAAAATAGACCGTAAAATAAGAAACGACCCCACGTCTATGATTAGCCTTTCTGAAGCTCTGGTGCCAGAATGTCTGGAACGGCCAGATATGTGGGACCTAAGGGAGTCCCTCAGGTTACGAGGACGACGTTGGGGCGTTGACAAATTAAGTTGCTGTGAAGACGGGGAGACTGGCATTTTACGGTCCATTTTCGGATATAGTCGGCTAATGTAAAAAAGTAATACAACACCGCACCGGAAACGTTTAACACATGGATATGTCGTTAGATATTCCAAACACTATTCGGACGTCACTGGTCGATATTGATAAACATTTCGAAACACGTATCGCCAGTAGTCATGATTTTTGATAATTTAATAATAATTGCTATGGTCATATACTATATGGCAATATCTGATCATATTTTTTAAAAATTATATTACAATGTCCTTAATAGTATTTCAAAAACCAAAAGCATTTCTTCCATGCACAGGGAAGCCGGATTTCTAGATTCCGGTGTGACAAATCGATTTAGACAGGTCTCCATTTTCAATAAACTAATTTTAATCTTTTATTATTTAATGTAATTTTAAAAGTTAAAATGTTTAATATAATAAAATAGGGAGTTATAAATTAAAATTATTAAAATTATAGAGTCAAAGAGAAACTTCATTCATTAATTAGTAAGAAAATAAACAATATGAAATGTAAAAAAGCGGAAAAGGGAAGGTATTTAATTTTTTAATTTATAACTCGATATTATATTATATTAAACATTTTATCTTTTAAAATTACATTAATATAATTTTATTTTAATAATTGATATAGGATTCTAGCTATAAATATTAAAAATCGTATAACTGTTATATAACTTATACAATATAACAATGTCATTTTTAAATTCAAATTATAATTTTAAATTCAAAATTCAGATTATTCGCTATACACACTTTCATATAAAACTTTTTCGGTCGCATTTCTGTTTAATACTGCGGGCCTAACCTTCAACAAAGCAAGCATGTCTTTTATAAATATTTTATTCTTAAGTAACTTCAAATGGTTTATCATCTAATTAAATTTCATCGATGTACAATACAACCAATCAAGATTAAGATTCCAACGTTAACATAGTTGACAGTGATGTAGAACGTAAGTTACACTTCATTTTAAGTTTACAATAATTTAATACGTGATTTTAATTATAGTTTATAATGATACTTTTGTAATCAAAAAGTTCATGTTTGTCTATGATGATGGTACTATGACACCGAAACCGGTCGACGAATAAAAGTGTTAAAAATCTAAAATTAGTTTCAGAACATATATTGTCGTATATTATCATATATTGTCGTATATAATACTATACATGTGTCTACCATAGATCGAGCATTACAAATATACAGGGTGTCCAGAAATTATGCGCAAATACTGCAAGAGCATATTGTACAATTGATTTTAGGTGGGGTCCTTTATATATATATATATATATATATATATATAT
>JAWQRJ010002147.1:0-14104 GCA_033557515.1 Diorygopyx duplodentatus | reverse complement strand
ATCTGTTTGTAATAAAAAAGTATAATGTAAAAAGGTTTGTAATAATAAATTTGTACAATCTGTGGAAAATGTTTCCCTGGGAAGGGATTGAACGTTCTGTATTTTGTCTGTTTTCTGAATTGAATAAGAACGATCATACAAATAAAAACGAAGAATAGATCTGGAATATCAAGTAAAACAATAAAAATTACAGATACACAAGGAAATAGACAAACTCAATAACAAAATATTTCAATAAATGATGGTCTACCTTTAAATAGCTCAATACGACAATAAGTACGTAACCCAAAAATAAGGTGAGCTATGCTACCATTACAATTTAAAATAGTGATTAAATACATGTCATTTTGTCAAAATTACGCAACTGGTGTGTAGCGTCCCTGATGGCGGGCTAATTGACCCGAAACATGCAGGACTGAATAATAAACCAATAAAAAATAAAAAAAATCAGTACAGTATAATCCTTTTAATTAATTTATATTATTTTTTATTTGTTTATTTTTCCGAAAATAATCCCAAAGAAATACCTGTATACTATCATATATTAGAGAAAAATATGTTAATAGCTTTTATGCAGCATTTTCTTATGTTGCTTGTACATGGTTGAATAGGAAAAAAATAGGTTAAAAAATCATCACACGACTTTCTCTTACCTACTTTAAATATTGAGGATGCTTTTCGTCTTATAAATTTATGAATAATGTATGATTCTAACAAATAACTTGGTTTCATATCCAGAAAAAACAGAAGTGCATTTATTAAAGATATAAATTACTTTTATAGCTTTTAGTACTTTAATTAAATTTTCTACTTACTACTAAAAAGTGTTACTTCTGAGATCCCATTAGGTATATACATTCTCCTAACATAGTATTCGCCGCAAATCTGTGACAAAGCACAAATACTCCTCATTCATGTTTCGATGTACTTTATGAAAAGGTCTTGATCACCGTTAAATATTCACACTGTATAAGCACTAAGGACCATAAAACCTTCAACTCCTAGAAAAGAAAGGAAGCTTTTACAGAAACACATAACTGTCAATGTTACAGTGGGCGAGGTTCACAATGCCCCTAGTAGGTAGTAGGTAGGAGTAGATGAGTTAAATAAACAACAACAGGCTTGTTTCAACCTCTCTCTGGTTGGTCCTAACGGTAAATGTCTGCGGTTATTCTCTAAGGTTCACCGTAACTAATTATTTGCGGTTTCTAGCAATATTTTTGACAAAAACTTTTGTAGCTTGGATACGTTTTTACCACTCACGATCAGACAACGCCAAGATTTTAGATATGCTAAGTACATACAACACAACATCGATAATAAGGTAAATAATCTTCATTTTCAAATGTTCTACACAAGTTAATTTTGACTTGCAACACATTAAGAAACAATATTAATCGACTTAAGTTATGTACCTAAAATGTAAATAATGAAATAATTTACATGGGAACGCTGTAGTTGGAACTTGGACTAAATGCTAGAAATCTTTTTTGAAGAACTATGCATTCCTAACAATACTATTGAGAAACCGCAAGTTGCAGGTATTAGGCAGACCGAAAATAAGTACTTCCAGGAAAGTCATTGAAGAATGTTTTGGTATAATAAGTAATTTCCACATGCAGGTAGAAAAGGAGTCTGCTTTTTACTTCGTCCTAGTGAAGGTTTTTAATACAAAGAGAGGTCTCCACTATTTTTAGAAATGGAATCAGAACAAACGTTTAAAGAAGATTATATTTGAATACATAAAAAACTCTAACGCACAAGTCCAAATGTGCAGTTGTTGGAAAATACAGTTTCCTACTAACGTAGGATAGTTTAAAAAGTTTACCTTTTCACTCCACTTCATAGTACGTTTCTTATATTTACGCAGATACGTATTTTAAACACCGTAATACTAGAGAAAGGAGAGGATTAATTGATAGACTTAGTTCCATTATAAAGATTGTTACTGGAAGCTTGGACGCTGACGATGGAAGAAAAAGATGAGAATTATTATGGTAGAAGCGCCGCGATCATCCATCCTAGCCTCCAGTGAGGTGGCAACACATCGTAAACGTTGGCGACACTAAATTGAACGATGCCGTGAGTGTTACGAGCGTTGCGAGTATTATCAGGTACGCAGCCAGGGTGCCACGTACTGACAGCAGTCTGTCAGGTTGAGCGCAGTTGAACATTGAGGTTAGGCTGCCACGTGCAGTGTCATTAAAGTCCCTAGATATATAAAGTAAGGCAGTTGGTCGCTATTTTGTATTCGCGGCAAATTCAAAATCAAAAGCTTTAGTTGCAAACTAAGTGTAGTAAAGCTTTATTACTTAACTATGTTTGTATTCAATTAAAAAAATGCTGCGTTTAGCTTGCTGGCATAACTTTTCTTTAAAAAGCCGTTAATAAAGAATACTAAAGGCCGGGTAGGTAAATAATGTTAAATTAAATACAGGCAGTATTTGGGAAATGCAGCGAACATCTGTCTAGCAGGTGCTTAACAATAATACGAGTAATAAATAAATAAATACTTTTTATGGGTCAAAAATTTATTATTATCAAAATAAATATACTTTGAATATTGTCAGTGATACGAATATAAAATGATAAAATTGTAAGTGCTCATTATACGTGGGGAAAGAAATTGCGGGTACAACAATGTTTGGATCTTTGCTAATCTAGAAATGTTTTTTCATGTCGATATTGATTAAAACACAATTGGAAGGAATCATTCCAGGAAGCATTGGAAGATTGTTCGTATAGTAGAAAGCAAAGATTCATCTAATCATCTGAGTGCTTTTAAATATGAATGTGGTCTAAAAAGGATATACTTTGAACGTGAATTACTTACCATAGAAATGCATGTAGCGGTCTCTTTCTCCGCTACTTATTCTCTTCTTGTTTGAGGAAGTTAAGGTTGGGTTGTTCGTTGGTAGAAGGCGTTTGTAATTTTTATTTAGTTTGGTGAAGAAAGTGTTTAAAAGGGGAATTTGTAGTGGACTTACTCTCTTTCTGAGGAGACTCCCGAATGGTATTTTGTCTCGAAGTGTTTTGTGTTAAATGAAAGATTAAAATCTTCGGTCGTTGGTTTGGAATTTTCATCGTCGTGGGTTTATTCTGAGTAGTTGGAGGAATAGTTGGTTTTTGAATATAAGTTTTGAACGAAGAGGAAATTTTGACATTTTTATTTCTAGCCAATTTGTTGAACCATACGGTTTGGCAAATTTTTTAGCCAACGATATCGAAGTCATCCTTGGCCGTTTAATTGGCACCACACGGTAGCACACCTGCCATCGTGTGGTGAAATGTAAAACTAACAGACCGAGCTAGTTGCGTTCGAACAGCACATGGCGTTCCCTATATCCCTATATCCACAACCTAACTATAATTAGCAAACACTCATTTTCAGTGTTCGTCTGAGTTTCTACATTTTTTAAATTCTTATATTTTTTAAATTCCTATAATATATAATATAATATATAATACTGCGCTATCGTACGGCCAACCAACTATTGTCATAGCCGCGTCTGACAATATCTATTTCGCTACCAACCGATAGATCCCGCCAGTTTAGTGAAAGTCGAGATATATCTCAATCGATTCCTGGCACCAGATTATTGAAATCCTGCAAATATCGGCCGGCAACTTAAAGCCGTCTTCACAGTTTGGGGAATGCCCACATACATACAAGATTAGCGCGTTTAAGAATATAAGATAGGTAAGTAATTTTTTGGTTTTAAGTATGATTTCATTTATGTTCCTTTTTCCTTTCTCTTTTGGGTGCGGTGTAGTGAAGGCGTTATTTCCATCTTCGTGTAGAGGTTATGCCGCGCGGTGGACGGAAGCTTGTTGTATTTCGTTGGAAGGATGTTCTACGCAGAAACTGAACGATTTCTGCTGAGCCGGATTCAGTTAGGTATAGAGGATTGTTTGAGTTTTTTTCAGCGAGGATGCCACTCTTTGAGGATCACGTCGCGTGAGTTTGTCATCGGAAGATGAGGATTTGTCAGATAAGTTGTCTGAATGTTACATGATGCTGTTTAATTGTACAAACTTAATATTTTTGATATTTTGCCTGTTTGTAAACGATTCTTGTTCCATTTAAATAATCTATTTTTCGCACGACGAAAATGATGTTCGATTTATTCACTTGCTATAATCACTTTGTCCTGTAACAAAGTTTAAACACATGGTCACATGTGATGCGAAACGGAAATATGTTTGATTGAATTAATGATGTTTTCAAGCGCTTCGATTATTCTATTTGTGGTTACTATAAACAGAGTGAAGTTAGCTTCACATTACAGATCGTTGTTTCGTTACGATAAAAAATACAGTAACGTAAACTTACAGATTTACATTGATCGGTATTTAATTATTCACTTTCATTTCTTTTTAATATTGGATTCGTATTGTTAACTTAAAATTGAATCTCATAATTACTGTTTTTACGTTCTTTTTACTTAAAGTTCAACGGAATGTACAATGACAGGCATAAATAGTATTAATAGTATAAAGGTAGTACAGGCATAAATAGTATAGTATTATAACGAAGCACTTGTTGAATTTACTTTTATTTGAAAGTGGCTATGATTTTATGCAATATACTAGTTTGAATCTACTTAAATTGGAGTTTGTAGTTCTTTGTTATACACCTGTGGTTTTAAATATTCTACACTTAACACAGAACTTGTTATGGTAAGTTTCCCTGATGTTTTATAAAATTTCGTGATTTCCTTTTTTACATCTTTTGAACCGATTCAGGAGCTATCGGACTTACTTACTAGAGTGTTCTAACGAAAAGAACATTTTCTACTTTGTAAAAAAACAATAGGAAAATTGGACGTCACAAGCAGGTGAACATTGTTTAGTTCAATTTTTCGGCATGTCTTCTATTCAAAAAGACGATGATGAAAATTGGATAGAGTAGGAATTGAAACAAAATGTAGCACAGAAAGCATAGAAGCTTGCCAGCTAGGTAAATAAGCTCGGTCAATGAAGAATTTAATCTTTATTAATTTTTAGTAATAAAAAATGTAAGCATTTACGTATAGGATAATTACATAGCAGCCCATTAATTTACACTTATTGTATATGTAATCTCTGACGAACACTGAAAGAACACCGAGCGATAGCTCGGTCTACCAGGTACTTTCAGTTATCGGTAATTTTTTTCCCAAGCAGTTATTATTGTACTTATTTACATCTAGTAGCCTTGAAAACAGCAATAATAAATGTCACTTTTGCAGAACATGGGGATAATGTTAGACAGCAAAAAGTAAAATAACATAGAAATGTAGAAATACGAAATGTAATAAAATGTTATGCGCTATATGACAAAAACGTAGCGACAGCAAGAAGGGTTTACACTAATTTACACCTTACACATCTAAAATTCACCATTAATATATGTGGCATTAAAATACTATAGATATATGTAATAGCGATATAAGCGAGTAATAAATAGGAGTAATTATTTTAAGGGAGTTAAAAGGAACTAAATCTTTATTTTAACTGTGCATGTATATTTCTTCTTATGCAATGTCACTATTGTCAACAGTTCTCTCTTTACCATATCACTATCAAAATGTATACTTTTGGATGATAACAATTCTCACCTCAAGAGATCTCACCTCTTTTTCAGCCATCCGCGGGCAAACTTTTACTTGTTCGAGAATAATATGAAGCATTATCCATTACTATGACAGAACGAAGAAGTAAATAAGTATTCTCAAAAACGTTGGCATTCGTATCATCATGGTGATTGCTCGTTTTCTTTGACTCAAATATCAGAACTCCTCTCTGTTCACAAAACCATCTTTGTTGCCAATAAGTTTAATTATTAAACGGTGTGCTTTCTCGGATGGCTCTTTAAATGCCGTCGATAAGCCTTCTACAAAAGCTTGCCTCGAGCTTGTCACAGTCTTGTATTCCCAATGTCTTCGTCATGGCATACCTTTCGTTCCTCCATGTTTCGTCCAAGTAAAACATTCGTTTTCCTTCATGAAATGTTTAATCCGTGCAAAATCTTTTCGTCTCCTTTTGTAAGTATAATAAAAGGAGTGGACTTTTCTTCGGATCGAATTCTTTTGGTCGTCATCTATTTCAATTTTCCTTTTGCCCAAATGTAGCTGAAGATTACTATCAACCACTCAGCATTTCCTTTCCTTCAAAACTTCATACACAGTTGTTTTGGAAACTCCGGTTATGGTAGAGCATAGGTCAACCACTCGGTGTTGATGGAGTGGTCCATGTACCAGTGGACATCAGCAACAGTTGACGGTTGCTGATGTCGAAGAGTATTGTGATCGTAAGTACTTTTTAAATGTATCATTGGTGAAAATCCACTCACTTTGAGTAATTGATGAACTGATAACAATTGTTTCGACAGTATGATGAATTCACTTTCTCTAATTCAATAATAAACGAGTTATTGTTATTTATCGATAATCGAGTTTGTTTTTCAATTTTCGCTAATAATTGGAAAACTATTAGATTGAGTCAATTTTCTCTTTACTATCGGCCTTTTCAACGAAAAGCAAAAATGTAAAAGTCACAAAAGAGGTCATCTTTTGTTTTTCCAAACTAATGCATCGTCTACTAGACCAACTTTGGATCATATCTCGAAACTGGTGCAAGGCAAAAAATATTTTTATAATCTATCCTACAGAATGTTTTCGTATCTACAACTTTTTCCATCGAAATTTTTTGATAGGATAAAGAATATGGAAAATATTCACATTTGAAGAAAATGACAATTTTTATATGGTGATGCATTTTTGGAAAAACAAAGAAGGTCTGAACAGATTGGACGAACACCCCCATATTGTTCCATTTAACCGAATCTGTAGCTCTTACTGTTTCCAAGATACCAATGGTGAGCATCCAATTTTGGACACCTGTATATTGCAGTAACTTTACTATATAGGGCGAGGAAATTTTCTCGTACCATGCCGGCAAGTACGCCACGCCTTGCTCTCTCCAATCTTAGCGTATAGTGTCTACAAAGCCGCGCCGATCTCTAGCTATTGGCTAACGCGAACGGCGCCTGCTTGTCGCGTTGCAATGCAGGCGCCCATGTGATGGCCGAACGGATTTGTCTCCAAACGACTTTTTTTGTGGGGGTTCTTGAAACAGGCAGTTTATGGCCACGAGCGAGCAGAAAATCTGAATGCCCTGAGAGCTAAAATAATAGAAACTGCTAACCTTATCACACCTGAAATGCTTTCTAATGTTAGAAGGAACTTCTATGAGAGTTTAGGTTACTGTTTGGCATCTCAGGGCGGCCTATATGAGCCGAAATTGTAATTTTTTTAATTTAGTATTCTTTTTTTTATGTTCAAATGGGGTTTGAAGAATTTATCTTATTTTAGAATATTTTTATTCTCGTTTTATAAGAATAGATTTGTTCCTTTTATGATATCAACATTTAATGCCCATATCATTTGAAAGGACATATTTCTAAGATTTCCGTTTTACGTAGATCTTAGAAATATTAAGTAAAAGAGCACTAGCTAGTACGGAACGTCGGCGCGCCTGCCACTCTGGCGCACGTGCCAGACTGGCACGTGTCAGTCTGATCGCCCCCCGGCTGTGGACGCGGCTTAACTGATAGGGGTAGGGGGGACAACGGCCTGGCTATGGTACCGGAATATATCCTAGAGCTAGTATATTGCAGTAACAGCAACTAATGCTTGAAGTATACTCTGTCACATTGTATGGGAACAATCATTGTTACAAATACGTTACTGCGGATATTGTGACCTCTCTACTACAAACATAAGTTGTCGCCATATCCACTATTCATTGCAGTAACGTTTGCTACAATTATAGTAATACTATTTATTTATCCCGGTGTATGCTTAATTTTTTTATTTTGGGGAACATTTTAAAAGTGAAATCCCAGAAATGAATTGAGTGATTCGGAATAAACTAAAAATATTAGTCTCAGTTTAAAACTGTCCATTCGGATTCTTTAGTTCTATAGGTAAGCACAATCCCCAGGTATTCCAAGGAATGATGAAATACTTCAATATTATAAACGTCGTATCTAATACCGGAAAGCCTGCAGTGTGAAAACCCACCGCAAAGGCGAAAATCAAACAGATATAAACGGCAATAATGCCCTCGGTATCCGATTACAGGGCTAACGCTCTAATAAAATAACCCGATAGACACGAGCCGGTGATCCAGCGGTATTCAAGAACGGGCAGCCGCCGTCGCTGTCGGCCGGGCAGCCAGATACGCGATTATCCTTATTACTTATGGCGATTGTCAGAGGGTTCTCTTTACTTCCGTTCAGTGGGCACACTTGGGAGGCTTCTGCGATCGAATTTTCTAGGGGTGATGTTGGCCGAGTGCTCTATGGGGGAACAGCGCCAAATTAGTGCAATCGATATGTGGGTCATCGCTTACTTACAAACGACATATAATTAATTACACCAGTCACACATCGGCAAAATGTAGGAGTATTATTTAGACAGATGACAATCAGACACCTAATTGAACGAGCCATTTTTGATATGTTTGATTTTTATGACCACGTGTATTGGGATTCATAATTTGGCGATGCGCCGATTGGGCAGAACTTCATTTCATCATATCATCGGTTCTATTCATCGTAGATACATCATTTTGTTAAAAGCTAATGAAATGAGCTTTCTGGTGAAGTTATTGGGGATTATAGATGTTTGTAAATTGCTATTGTTTCAAGGAAATCAATAAACCTACACACAATGGATGAATATCGACGGGGCCACATTACAGACTACATCTCCAGTAGATGAATTTTTGCATAATTTAACAAATGGATTAAACAAACTATTATTGCATTCTTATCTCGTGACAAAACAGACCGAATTTTAAAATTCTAACCTAAAAAAATGCGACAAACGAATGTATTGTAATTTGTGATTTTTAATTTGAAAAATTACAGTTTTGCCATTCAAAATTCATTTTATGGCAGTCTAACTCGTACCCCCTTTATAGAACAACAATGGCGATCAACAGATTTCGCGAAATATACAGATTCATTCGCTTTGACAACGAAGGTACCAGAAGTGAACGATTACTGTCCGATAAGGCAGCAGCGATCTCTAACATTTGGTTGATGATGAAAGATAATTTGTCATCAAAATATGTGGCATTCGATTGCGTAATTTTTCCTTATACAGGTAGGAACAAATTTACTCAGTATATGCCATCCAAGCCTTCTAAGTACGGCTTAAAGATTTTTTGGGTGATTGATGCAAAAACATCTTATCCCATAGCTGGCCAGCTTTATACTGGGAAAGGACCGGGTGGTTCCGAAAAAGATCAAGGACAGCGTGTCGTCAGGGATTTGTGTTATCAATTCAAAAGATCAGGAAGAAATACCACGATTGACAACTTTTTTACTGCAGTGCCCTTAGCGCGTATGTTGCAGTTCTGGAACCTTTCAATGGTAGGGACGCTAAAACAAAATAAGACATGCCTCCCAAGTGAAATGAAGAAAACCAAAAGCAAAGAATTCGTCAATGTTTGGGTTCAGTGAAGATGGAAAAGTCGGCATTTGTTCGTATGTTCCAAAGAAACATTGGATTGTAACCTTGCTATCAACCATGCATAGTAGCGACAACGTCGATGGACCAAAGAAAAAAACAGAAATGGTATTGCACTACAATGCGACGAAAGGGGATGTGGACAACATGGACAAAATTGTGACTCATTATTCCACAAAGAGAAAAAATGCTTCGATGGCCACATGCAATACTTTTCAACATGATAGATATTGCTGCTCTAGCGTCCTATATAATTTAACAATCCAGCTACAGCTAAATCTAAATTTCAGGCCATGATTCCAGTGTCATTGAATACATACAAACCCATTACAGACAAACCCATTACAGACAAACCCATTTTCTCTGCATGAAAATTTAACACAAGTGAAAATTACTAAATAAACGACATACAAGCTATTTAAAACTATAAAAACCTTAATAAGAGTCATTGACGTTTGATCACATACAATTAGAGTACATCACATTAGATGGCGGACAAATTTATGTTTTCAAGTTTCCAAGTTTCAAGCCATCCGCCGCACCACCAATTAATTAATTTCAGATAGTAGATATTCAGAACCCAGTGTTGAAAAATATGCCATATTTAGGAAATTTGACGACGAATACGATGCAATATCAACTTTCAATCTGTTGGATATGACTATGTAAATCAACTTTAAACATTTCATTTCGATAATGCGCTTGCGCGCTAATGATTTGTCTATTATGCTTGCGAGCTAATTCACTATCAGCATGCGTTGGTTCGGTGAAATTAAACATAATCGATCGCACTGAAACATCCGCACGCCGCCGGTGGAAACTCGCCTTGCCATTCCTAATGTCGGTAAGTTTTCTGTAAAAAATGACAGATTGGTACACGTTGACCTAACCCTGCAAACAGCCAGCTGTCAAAATTACAAGAATCGGGCGTTAAGGGTAAGGTGCAATGCGCTGACAGTAGCTGTCAAGGTGACAGTAGCCAAGCGTTGACATCAGGGTGTCACATGGTGACATTCTGTGCAGTTCCACTAAATTCCCTAGATATATAAAGTACCGGTGATTATCCGCCGTTTTATGGCCGCGTCGTTAATAATTAAAAAAATAATTGATTTGGTTAGTTGCTTTGGATGTCAATTCTTTAAAAACACATGAATAAAAATTGATAATAATACAAGTTAAAACACAACATAGGTTACTTCCTTTGCATGTCTGTTATTTAAATACACGTTAATATAACGACAAATTAAATATAACGACATTGCCTGATGAGTAAAGCTCGGTCTATTGGGTATTTATTCTATAGTGTAGATTAGTAAAGATATACGAGTATTTTGGCAACGAAAGAGCATTAAAGACACGTTAATAAAGAGTAGGTATGTTGGCATAGTAAAAAGCAAATATTCGTTCAGTTTAGTTTTGTTTCTCCACATGTCTTCTTTTTAAAAGACGTTGATGAACAAATATGTTAATGGTAGAAAATATAGAAATTTGCAGAAAAGCAAATAATTTTAAATTAAGAACTAATAGTACTTAGGAAACCCAGCACAGCTCGGTTAACCAGGAATTTTATCTTTATTAATTTTAGTAATAAAATACGATCATTTACGTGCAGTATAATTATATAGCAGTACATTAATATACACTTATTATTATATGTATGTATACTCAGACGATAACGCTCGGTCTACCAGGTCTACTGGTCTATTAAGTATAAATCTGCTGTATAGCAGTACAATTATATGTATAGCACCCCATTAGGGTATACGCATAAAATACGTAAACTGAGACGAACACTGATAAACCGAGCTATTGCTCTACCAGGTATACGTATTTATACGTAAATCTCTTTATTGAATGATGGAAGGTTTATAGATATCCACGAGAAAAAATTATTTATCTTCTCAAAAACGTATTCTGACTTTCTTATTATTATTACTATTATTTACCCTAAAAGAAAATCCACAAATGCCATTAACTGTAAACTTAATTCCAGAGATTTAAAGACGCTCTTAAGAACAGATAAGTAAGTAATTTTAAACTAAGTATTAATAGTACTTACGAAACCCAGACAAGCTCGATACACCAGAAATTTAAGCTTTATTACTTTTTATCAACTGAGACCAACAATGCAAGTCCGAGCTAAGCTCGGAGTATCTAGCGCTCCGAGCTAGCGCTCCGTCTACCATGTATGTAAATGGAAATGAACACTGAAAGCCCGAGTAAAGCTCGGCGTACCTAATAGAGCGATAGCTCGGTTTTCCATGTATACGTATTTATACAGTACGTCCGCCGGCTGTGGAACGCCCTAAATGCTATATTCTCTGGACGCATAAGGAAAACATTCTCGGACACGTCAACTTTACTTTGTAGAGACTCATGTTTTCGAATAGTTTCTGAATGTTTTTACCCCCACCCGTATCCGCAATGACGTCATCGATTTTTTTTAATGGGAATCCCCTAATTTTCCCACGGATTCTGATTCTCCTTGAAATTTGCATACAAACACTTGCATACGGCAAGTGTTCTTACGTGTAGGTTTTTCAAACTTACGGTAATGTATCAAATTTGGCTCCATGTTCTTGTTGGCAGAGAGCACGGCGATGAGTAAAAGCATTAGGCACGTTTTCCGTCACCTCTGGGCCAATAGCGTCGATTTCGCTTGTGATTCTATTCTTCAAAATTTCAATAGAATCTGGTCGGTTGCAATATACCTTATTCTTAGGAACCCCCACAAAAAGAAGTCCAACGGGGTGAGCTCAGGTGAGCGCAGGGGCCATTAAATTGGACCACGTCGTCCGATCCAATGGACTGAAAATCTTTCATTCAAACAGTTCCGACCCTGTGCATGGTAGTGAGGTGGCGCTCCATCATGTTGGTACTTTAAACTTTTTAGGCTTGGAAGGCGAGGTTCTTTTCCATCCGGGTAGAGAAGTAATAGAGCAGGAATGACATGGCTTCTAAGTAAGCCTAAATACTTTACCCATGTCCCCCTTCAATAAAGTAAGGCCCTAAAATTCTCTTCTCAACAATACCTGCCCAAACATTGACTTTTTTTGGGTATTGGGTATGCGCCTTCATCATCCAGTGTAGGTTATGGGGTGCTCAGTAGTGAAACTGTTGCTTATTAACCGCTCCATTTAGTCAAAATGTGGCTTCGTCGGTAAATATTACGCGATTCACAAAATCACATTCAGCGTTAATTCTGTGTGTCATAGTTTCGCAAAAGTGAACTCTGCGGTCTGGATCACCTTCATTCAATTCATGCACTAAATTTATTTTGTACGGATGCCATTTATGTTTTTTTTAAATGTTTCGCAACAGAACTTTTGCTTATATTATTATCAGCAGCCAATCGTCTTGTAGTGTTGTTACATACTTGTTAAATTACATACTTGTTCTTGCGTACGTTGTTTATCGCCATATCCCCTCATAATCAAAATTTCAATTTTTTCTTTTAAATAACCGACCATTTTGTTCAAACTATTTCGGCGGGAACGAAATTAGACATACAGCGTAAAGCATTAGTAAACTCCTCAATTACCGATTTGGTTTGTTTGCTTCGCCTCCTTGGATATTTGCTGCACATAAGTACTATGCCAACCAGCAAGGGTTCCATGTCTACTGATTTTTCGATATGAGTTTCTTAAATTTCAAACGGCGATATCTTCCCGTAAGTTTGAAAAACCTACACGTAAGAACGCTTGCCGTACGCAAAATTTCAAGGAGAATCAGAATGCCTAGGAAAATTAGGGGGTTCCTATTTAAAAATATATCGATGACGTCATTGCGGATAAGGGTAGGAGTAAAAACATTCAGAAACCATTCGAAAACATGTGTCTCTGAAAAGTAAAGTTGACGTGTCCGAGAATTTTTTCTTTAGACGTTTTTATTATTTCGAGCGTTGCACAGCCGGCGGACGTACTGTATGTAAATCTCTTTATTGAAAGATGGAGGATTTATAGACATCGACTAATTTAACTTCTCAAAAACTTTCATTGTACTTGCCCTAAAAAAATCGACATGTGCTGTTAACCGTAAACTTAATTCTAGAGATTTAAAGACGGTCTGAAGAACAAATAAGTAAATAATTTTAAATTAAATATTAATACTACTTCGGTGTAAAAGTTGTAAAAGGTGTGAAAGCTTGGTGCACTAGAAACTTAATCTTTATTATTTTTTATAATTATAATGCAATTATTGACGTACGTACGTTTGCAATATATGTAAACTGAGACGAACACTGAACGTGCGAGCGGAGCTCGGAGTACCCGATAGACCGAGCGCTGGCTCGGTCTACTAGGCACTGGTTCCTTATATCCACAAGCTAGCTGTAATAAGCAAAAACCCATTAATATCTTAAAACGATTATATTGTAAGTCGAGACGTATCTCAACCTATTTTCCTCACCTTAATCTCCAAATCCCGCAAATATCATCTGCGCTAATGCTTTTATTCTCAGGACGATACTGACAAAAAAATAAATTAACAAGATTAGTACAGGGTGCGGCAGAAATAACTCCCACATTTCGAAAAATCACTGAGGAGTCCCCAAACCAGGTAGGCGGGTACGGTCCATTCCGTTG
>JAWQRJ010002146.1:0-14105 GCA_033557515.1 Diorygopyx duplodentatus | reverse complement strand
CGAAATCGCACACAACCTTGGATTATCTAATCAAATCGTGCATTCGATTTTAAAGAAACACAAATTCAAGTCCTACATTCCCCAAAAAGTTAATAAATTAAATAACGACCGAGGACGAAGATTGCAGTTCTGCAATTGGTATCTAAATACCTTAAGAGAAGACCCAAATTTCAACAGAAAAATAATTTGGTCAGATGAATGTACTTTAGTAAGAATGGTATGTTTAATAGAAATATCCATCGACGTTGGAAAAGGAAGAATCCTAGAGAGATTGTTGAGAATAATTTTCAACGAAGAGTTAGTTTAAATGTGTGGTGCGGAATTTCAGGGGATAAACTAATAGGACCATTTTTCATAGATGGCACTTTAAATCAACAAAAGTATCATCAATTACTCGCTGAAAATTTACAAATTTTTTTAGACGAATTACCTCTTGCTGAGTTAAATAGGCTATATTTTCAACAAGATGGAGCTACACGCCATAACGCCAGAATAAATGTAAATTATTTAAATGAACAATTTGGTGAAAATTGGTTGGGAACGCATGGACCAGTTCTGTGGCCTGCCCGTTCAGCCGATCTTACACCCTTAGACTTTTTTTTGTAGGCCTACATTCAGAACTAGGTTTATTTAACCCCATGTGAAAACGTTGAAACGCTACGGGAAAGAATTATTAACGCCTACCGGGAAATGCCTCCAAACATGTTACTAAATGCAACATTTGGTGTAGCAAGAAGATGCCAGAGATGCGTTACTCACGGTGGCGCCCAATTTGAACAATACCTGTAATTTCCATTTCTTTTCTTTTTTTTTGTTCTAATAGTTTTCATCTGTTAAATGTATTTTAACATGGCATACTCGATTTGTTCAAAGTTGTTGGAATAACGTTCGTAATTTTTCAGTAAGTTATTTTAATTTAATGGCCTACTGCCTTGTATTGGTTTCTTGTCTTTAACTTGAAAGTTTTATTATGCAACCACATGAAATGTTTACACGGTTGAAAAGAGAAAAAAATTCTCTATGAGAATATCTAAAAAAACATATATAGTGTAATTTAAAAAAATTGTTCATGACGTCACCAAGCTTAACGACGAAGACGAAAAAAAACTTTTTTACGGTAAAAACTAGATTTTTATGAGTAATCAGATCAAACATTTTTTTATTAAAATCAGTTAATAAATAAAAGTGCTGCGGCTTGCTCCGTTTTTATCAAACAGTCTGTATAATTATTGAAAAAGTATTATACCGTTGCACAAAAAAAACAAGTTATCCGTGATTGTAGTTTTCCAATTTTGGACGTTAAAAATAAAAATAAGATTATTTTCTATCTCTAACCGTTCAGCCACAATCAAACAAATAGAGATAAATAGGACACCTGTATGGCTCTATAAAGGACTTTAAATTTTGTTATACCTATAGAATTCGTTCATTCATGCTCCTATCGTCTACTTTATTTATTAATCTGCATAAAAAAAAATAAGTTAACGGAATTCGCTTGCAACAACCAAAGGTAATTTCCATTTTCTCAGATACAATTTTTGAGGAAACCGAAATTTTGCAACGATCTAATAATTATTAATAAACATGTGATGAATTTACAACCGGCAAGAAACCTTAAAAAATATTTTCTCTTGCCTCACGTGCTTCGGAAGGCACGGTAAAAGCCGTTGGTCGCGATATTCAAGCGAATAGCAATGGTTGTTGTTAAAAAATATAGTTGGAAATTGTGGATGACCCCCATATAATGACCTCGAGATGCCCATGTAGAAGCTGCTGTATGGGAATGAATGTCTTGCAAGAATGACACAATTGTTGCCTATCAATAGGTAATTGTTCAACAGATCAACAGACCAACATGTCGGAAAACTTCCCCGAATATTGCCCGATTCAAAGTATCTCGTTACGAGCTTGAGTGCGTTCTTTGGCATGCATTCTTCTTTAGTTAAGAGGTTTAGAGACGTTGAATGTCTAAAGAGAGAAATTATTCAGTTGTTACCTTTAAACAGTGACATTTTCCTCCGTTTTCAAACAAACAGATAAGAAAGCAGATAACTAAAATAAGCCAGTAATAAAATAAAAACAACAGGAACGAGGAAATAACAATGATAATAAATTGAAGGAAAAAATGCGGAATCCGAAGAACGGAAACGGAACGCAATGCACTTTAATCTCATGAATGGGTTCAATTAGGAGTACCTGGAAGACCGAGCTCGGGACAAAAACTCACTTTTTATATCTTAAAACGATTTTATAGAAGGTCGAGACCCATCTCAACCGATTTCCCGCACCTTAATCTCTAAATCCTGCAAACATCACACTAAATAAATTGACAAGATTAGCTCGTTCAATAGTATAAGATATGGAAATAAACATCTGGTTTGTTTCAACTCCTTTTATAAAAGTATAATTTTTTAATACGAAATAAGTACATTAATATCAAGATAATTGGCCCAATCTCTGAACGTTTTGCTTTTTGAACAATATCTTCACTTTGTTTCATTATGAAACGTTTAAGCATCGCAGGTTAAAATTTTTCCACTCTGCAAGAATTTGCCGAAACAGCATGCAATAATATCCTTTCAAGAGTGCAAGGCAATTTTATCAGCTCGCCGTTTTCTGTGTACAAGATTAGAGTACAAGCGTCCGTTGGAAGAATCACGTATGGAATTCGGCCTTGGCAGATATTTACGTGTCGTCTTTTTTCGAGTTTCTTTATACGCCACCGAGTGACCTTTGCGCAGACAACGCGGTTTGCTTGCCATACTATGAAATTTGCATAAGATAATGTCGCTCGCCCGAAGAATGTCGCCACCAGATAGAGGAAATGAGTAACTGATCGTGCACGTATGCAGCGAATTACTCATTTGTTTATGGATTGTGGGCGATTGAAATATTTGAACATTGATTAAAAAGCGCTGATAGAGATAAGGTACATGCATACCAAGAAACTATAATCTAACTTTAAAACATTATAGAATTGCTATGTGCGAGCTAACCAATAGAGCAAAACTGTGGTGTAATATAGTGCACGTGTAATATGGTTCAGAATGTAGAAGGTTATATAATAATAAATGAAGCTTTCGAATCGGAGAGATCATGTTACAAACATCGACATATTACACAGTTTTTTCTTGGAATTATGATGTACAGGCGAGAAAACAAGATACTAGTGTAACATAATTGCAAGAAAAATATCGTTGCATGTGAATCACCTATTCTACTTTGCAAATTTAAAAGGCAAATAGATCAATTAACTTCAACGCAAGTAAGAAACAATACAGTAAACAAAACTGCAATCTTGAAGTGAAGAAAGTAAATGTAGTTTCTGAAATTGTGTAATTTTTAAATCCCTTCTTCGAACTCGAGGCGTTGGTACACTAGCCTATCTGCATTTTCAGATAATTAGGCGCAAATACGGAAAAGATTCAGATTATGAATGTTTCACACCAGGTATTTTATTTTTGTTTCCATCATTGCTGACAGACCATAATAAAGAATCCAGTCATCAACTTAAAGGACGAAATGAGGTTTTGTCACAAAAATTAAATTTAGTAAATCTAAATAAAGCGTTTTGAATAGGGGCATTTATGTAAAAAGTCATTTTAATATTTCTTTGTTAACCATTATCAAAGTTTTTATTCTTTAGAATATACATAAATTAGAAATAGCAAGATGCTCATTGCTTCAAAGTAAAAACATTTCATTTTTATTCGTATGTCCACATTCACGTTGCAAAATTGATAGTCAACTGTAGGGATACTAGCGTAAAAAACCAGGTGCATAATAAATTTGCGTCGACCACAAAACAACGTAAACACAAGCGAACTACCAAACTAATTAAAACGCAGATTAATTCAGCACCAAAAGTGAAATTGCTAAACGTGATTACCATATTTCCAAAGACACCCAGAGTTACAGCTAAATTTCATTAACCAATTCCCATAACGAAGTAAGGTACAAACACATACGATCCCCCAATTTCGGCGTACATTTTTAAAGCAACATAGATTTTATTGAAGCATATCGTAAATTTCACACTCAAGCAAAGAGGATTCTAGAACCTGATATTAATTGCGAATTTTAAAGGACGAAGTGGAGAACCTTGTTTGTGTTCAACAACACAGCAGTTTCGTATGCCGCAACATGTGCAGTGTTTACTTACATAGCTCTTTTATGTCTTACATACTTTGTGGAGACGGGCTCTAGCTGTTCTTTGTTATAGTAGAAACCCGGCGTACGTAGCGACGCTATTATGCAAACATTAACCTTAGAATAACAGGGAAACGTATCGCTTCAAATGATATACATATAGAGATTTAATGAATGCGCATACGTTAACCAGAAATAATGCAAGAGTGGCTATTGGGAATAATAAAAATGTGTAGATAGACATATGTATCTAATGAAAAAACACTAATAATTATTATAACAGATAAAAAAACATGATGGAAAAAAAAATTATGTTTACATTTTGCAATCAAAATTGTTTCCGCAATTGTTATCGAATGTACTTAACATTCTGTAATAATTGCATAATACTATTTGCATCGATTGCAGTTTTACTAGTAAATCTTATCGTATAACATGTAGGTTAATTGATGTAAACAAGTGTTCCAGTTAATAGCAAAGTACTTACTCATTATTTGCTAGAAATGCTACATATACAATAACTATTCAACACAAAAGTAATCTGTAATTTAATGTCTTGTTGAATACAATCTGAAATAAATGCAGCTCTCGAGGCTGCATAATTTATTAAAGCTGTTTATTCGATGGTCTGAAACTTTAAAAGCTCTCTGGTGAAGAAAACACTTTAAAAGTAAGTGCTAGCTAGAACTACTTGTGTATAAAAAGCTCCTTTCGTACATAAAGCGGAAGAAACAAGTACTGAGTACCAGGAATTTGGTATATTGGTAATTTGTTCAAATAGCATTTTTTTAATCACAAACAACATTGAAATTTTAACCCTTATAATACTAGGACATATTGTACATAAATATACCTACATTTATTTCACTTGTCCACATCTAATCCCAATTCAAAGTATTTAAAACAAATCTTACTTAAGTTCCTTATAAATAGGAACTGATCGAGAACGGATCAATTAAATCCTTAACATTATCGTTGGAAATCGAGAGGAGAGGTTATGTAGCGGCCGAAACAGATCTTTTTAAATTTCATTTTCTTTAAATGTGTAGCGGCAGAAAATAGGTGTTGATCCTTCAAACGTTTTGTTTGCACACTTTGAAAAAGTAATTGTTCCATTTCGTTCTATAATTTTCGGTGTTTGATTGTTACTCATCCAGTTATAAAGCTTGGCCATCTATGTTTTTCGAACTTTAAAATCACAGACATGTCTTACATTGTTGCCATCACCAAATATAAAGCAAATGTCACATAATAGCTGTAGTTCTGTTTTACATGTTCCCTATAATACACTGTATTATATCTCTTAGAAACAAACGACATTTAGTTGCAAAAATCACATCTAAATCTACATACATGTCTGTATTTGCGGCGAGAGAAGCTGTAGTGACAGGTGAGAGCAGCTGCCTGACTAAGAAGTTCCAGAATTGTCAGGCAGCTGCTCACACCTGTCAGCACGGTTTCTCTTAAAATATTAACAACAAATATTCAATGTTTGGATCCATTTCAACAGGTATAATATCAATGGGATAATAAATGATTCTACACTTCTAGTTGTATGTATTTAAATGTTTACCTGTTTATCTGTTTTATGTTATATGCTTATTTGTCAATTTAAATTCTAAACGTTTGTGCATACAAATTAAAATTTATGTGTTTTCTATTAATCTTCTTTCGATGTTCGTATACAAATACATTACTGTAAAACAAATGAAGCTACAAAGCATAACATTTTAGTACCTCTAGATGCATACAGGCTGCCTCGTCTTAGGTCACCACATTCAATGACTCGAAACAACCATTTGTTTTATGTTAACAATCGTTTTTTATTATGACAGTTCCTGTTTGTATATCACTGTAAAAGTATTTTCACATCCATCTTAGTTAATTACTTTTTGCTTTTACTAATTACCTTTTTTTTTATTGAGTTTATCAAATAATACAATCATCCCGACTATGGACTTTTATATCGACGATTATTGTCGCAATATGATGCACTTTAGCTGTCCATAAAAATGGTAGTTAGATGGCTTTCATCGCCAGATGCCGTTCCGCCGATTGATAGGTTACAGAATCAAAGAGAAACGATTTTCAAGTTTATTTTAACATTCCCCACATTGATATTAGAAAATAATATTAATGTTTCACGATCACCATCAGTGATTGATTTTCCACCTGGCGGGGCGAGAAATTACAACTTCTTGTCTCGCTTCTCGCAGAGAGAAATTGTGCGAGAAGTGGCAACTTCTCGCCTCGTGTTCTCGCCCCGGCGTAATGTTTTCAAAATGTGCATGAACATTTTTCAAAAAATGTCAAATAACGATTAGTTTATATAAAATTACACAATTTAAAATTAGAAATTGCCCTAACCTGTTATTTTTGAATTTTTTACGTATTATATATGCCAAGTGTTTTTATTTACGTTAAAAATATTTCAAATATGTAGAAATATCGTTCCCGATTTTTTAACTCTATTAGATCCATTTATTTAAAAACCGTTATACTTTTTATAATAAGTAGTGTCCCATATTATCTAAGTATATTATTATTTTATCCTTGTATGGCTCCAATTTATTGATGTGCTCTTGAAGCTCCTTAATGAGCACGAAGGAGTGTGGGGTCTCGTATTGGGGAAAATTCGGAAAGGATTTATAATAATAAAAGAGCAAAAGTATGAAAATTAACAAAAAATAACAAGTTTATTGCTGACCTTTTTAATCTATTACTCTTTATATCGGGCCATGACTAGCTACAACTTCCCGTTTGGTTCAACAATTCCCTTAAGAATAGTTCCCATAATCCAGCAGTTTCTTTTTTGCAAATTCCTTAAAATACTCAGACGAACTAATGAACGCATGTTTCATAGCTATCTTGTCTAGTTCAAAATGTAAGAGAGGGGGAGGGGCATTTACGTCCACATGGTATATTAATTTTTTATTCAATGTCAAGTGGGATATTTTGCAATTAAACATGATTGCAAATTTGATAAGTAAACAAATAACATGTGAAGCATCTTATTTACATGATATAGTTATTCATAATTATTAATGCAAAATCATTCATGTCATTTTTCATACCCCTGCTGATATTTCGGAATGTTCTGCATTATCATTTACACAGCCAGAAGTATACAATCATTTATTATTCCATCAATATTAACGACAAAATAATTAACACTAGTAACTTAAGAAACGATTTTATAACCGATTTGTTTTACTCCTCTCCAAAATTGTTCAAGATAACAGAAATATTTTAACTTTCTAACTGTGATTTAACAAAATGTTAGAAATACACTTTCATTGTCGATGGTGACTACGAAATACCAGAATGCACGTGTGTGTGTAACTGGTTCTAGAGTCACCTAGTATGAAGAGTGGGTGAGTGGATGTTCTGGTTTTGCAACGACCTTGACCGAGGGCAGATGTAAGCTTTGACAAATTGCTGCAATACAAATTAAAATACCAGAAAACAGACACTTTAAGAATATCTTTAGTTGCAATACTTTTCCGAATTCCACAAAAATTGCTGCGCAAGTTTCAACAACAAAAGGCTATTTATAGCAGCAACATAACAGGTGTAGTTTTGTTATATCGCATTGTAAAAATCAAACACTCAAAAATAATAATATATATAATAATAATATGAATAATCCAATTATACCAACTAGAAACCTTTAGAGAAAGACAAACCTACACAGTATACGTACACAAAGAGCTAACAATCGTCCACTCGTTGATTAACTTTATCACAGTCGAACGCCAACAAAAACGGTTTAATCGGAAAACTATAAAACCTCTTCAACTCAAACAACAACCAGAAACAAAACACACTGCACTTCACTACCGCCCAGTAGCAGTAAAAGTTAAGTCCCGGCAGCTGTAACAGAACTACGGCTCACTGCTCAAGCGCCCGACCACGTCGATGAGGGAAAAAGAATGACAACACAGAGGGACTTCGGGGTCCGACGCGATACACTTTTCTCGAATAAGTAAGCGGTGGATCGAATGAGGCACGGCTGCCTTGACTCGGCACGAACGAATGCGGGGTTACGGATACCGTCGTATATTCACTACTATCGAAAACTGTGGTCGTTGTGTAGCTTTTGCCGCCTGCGTTTGCGGTATGTGCACGGCCTGCTGCGAACGGGCCCGGAATTATTCCTCTCATTGTGGGCATAAAAAGAGAGAGGGGACTGAACCGTATCATTTCATGGCGGGAGCTCGGTTCAAGGGTACACTAAGTATATTTAAACATTGTAGGTATTTACGAAATTTTAAACCGATTGTGTGCAAATGGTTCTGCAAAAGAGTTCGTGCTGGTTTGAAATTGCAGTAAAAAATGCCTAAATACTTCAAAGGATCGTCGAACGTATTTATTCGTAATCGTTCTTTGTTCAGGATAATAAAAATTATTGGAATTACTTGGAAGATGAGTGGATCTCTCTCCAGAATTGCAGGTCGTCTTAGAGCAGCTAAACTATATCCAATCCATAAAAAAAATGTAGGATGCCGTTTAAAAAAGTAGCCGATGACGTCACAGTCGTGGCGCAAAAATTTTATAACCTACAAATGTACACCAAAAGGTGTCTACTTTTAAAACAAAGTTGACCTGTCTGAGCATTTTTCAAATTTTCTTTCGTAACCATTTTACTGATTTTAATCACGTTAGCTGGCACACACGGTATAAATAAAAAAATACATAAATAAACTTCAATATTAGTTAAACACGCTGTATATTATTACATTTGTGAATTCCTTATGGAATTTATGGTCCATTTAATTAAACATACATTTGGGGCAAAGACGTACCCCGTTTAAAAAGTCCAATAACCCCTGACTTTTTTACAAAAAGTGACACTTTGTTTGCATGCATTGACTACGATTTGGACTGTTGTCTAGTAACGTAGCATGGCTGTGTATAATTATCAACTGACAGATTTGTCACCGACATGAATCAATGACATTAAATGAATGACGTTTCTTTTAATTGGTAGGCTCTGCGGACACAAACTTTTGGTTACAATAATAAGCATTAAGTCAAGTGTTAAGCTTGTGAATTGCTGCAAAATGAATTCGCCTTTCCTCTTTTTTTTTAGAAGGTAAGGTCTTACATAACATTTTAAATGTTAGTATAAATGTACTTTTGTATTTGTATACGCTTTTGTCCTTAGTTTTCAGCACGCAGGATATAAGTTTATGTGCTGTATGGACTAAACCAGACTAATTGACACTTTCTTTGATGAGAGCGACATAAAGTGGAATAATTGCATTGGCCTCTGTACTGACGGAGGAGCACAGTCAAACTCAGGGCACAAGGCAGTTAAAAATAAAGCACCACAAACTTCTGCTACTCACTTAAAGCTTCACAGAAAGTAGCTCTGGTATCAAAAAATATGAGTGAGCAACTTAACAACAGTTTTACAAAAGTTACGAAAGTAGTAAATTACTCGTACATAAAAAACAGCCCTTTAAAAGTTAGGTTGTTTCATAGTGAATTCATAAAAAAAATAAGCTTGACATGTTTCAACTTTTAAATGATATCTGGCAACAGAGTTAGTATTGAAGAAAACAAAAATCTATTTACCGAACTTACTTGGATGGTTTCCTAATGCACTTTTCACATTATAAGGGAATATTATTTTAAGAAGTACAAAACTAATTGATTTTATTAAAACCAAGTAACGATTTCCATAAAAAGAGCAATCCGGTCAAAATTTCTTAAGCTAACAGTAACTATCTCCAATGATACCTTATTCAAATTTACAAAACCTAAAACTAACAACTTATTGAAACATAAAAATTTAATTGTAAAAAGAATGAACAAAAACCATACTCTCACATTCGTAACACAACAATTGTTCAAAATCTCTCAGTTTTAATGAAATCAACTAGTTTTGCTTCATTTCGAATCATTTTCCTTAACTTCAGAATTCGCCTTTAAAAAAATAATATTAAATTCAAATGAACTTTCAAATTCTACGATCCCCTACTGTTATTGCATCTTAAAAACCGTTACTCAAATATAGATATGTCAATTGATTGGAAGTACTTGGGGTAGTATACTAATGGAATGTATTAGCAGCAAAGTATTATGTAGAAAGAGCCTATGCCTGTCAAAGTAAGTGCGTAGGTAAACCCTTTATTACCCTAATTTTTGATTGTTTGAGTATTACAATAAAAAAAATGTTTTTTAACGTGGCGCCAGCGTGCGGACCGAATCACAGTCGCTGGGTCGCCAAGACGTAACACGTGGTTTGCATGAACATATTTTTATAGGAATAATTACCTACCCACTCGTAGACATAATGTTATTGAAATAATCTTTTATTAAGAATAATTATTTAATGTTTAACAGATCCAAGTTTAGCCCTGAAACATTAATTGTGAAAGTAAACTTACTTTCACAGCACACACATTACAATTACTGTAATATTTTGGGTGTTACTTTTTTCAGCTCCATCCAAAGAAGCTGTAGACTGAGATGTTAATAATGTGATTATTCATTAACAAATCTTTCTATTCCAACAATTTTTCGTTAGTTTTAAAGTTAGCTTCTCCCAACGGTTAGTAAAGGCGACAGCGAACAAGGAAAGCTATCGCCAATAAAGGAAGACGTAAGCTGGTACGGCTTCTACCCAAAAGTTGGCATATTTGAGGTTAGAGGTCACCAACATCCAATGCGATTTTATTAAGAAATAATGCTTTCGCAATTGACTGATTATACAACAATTAAACAGATAGGCACGAAATTGTGCTAGTCTAATGGAGGAAGAAGTGATTTACGTTCCTGGAGAGTTGATATTTTTAATTTTACAACTTAACAAAAAATTAGTAAACTTTGTTCTTCAAACTTAGGCTAATTATGATCCAATTAAAATTTGATTCTGAAGGGACTTCATAATTACATTGAACTATTCGTACGTAAATTTTTAGTCAATTTAGTAAATTAGTTTTGGGGCAATCAGTCACGTGCCGGGAGTCTGTTATACTGTTCACACGGAACTGATGACTTTGGTGACTACCTCTTTCTTGAGGTAGGACACTTTTTAAAATAAACGTGATTTTTAGAATAAAAGTGTTTCGTTTCTTCTTTGAAACGCGATTTTTCAAAAACTATTGAAGTTAATGGTAGACTGTTTCCAGATTAATGGAAAAATTCTTTAAAAAACACTATGGTATTACCCAAGTGTATCATAATCTTAACGATCCTTATCTTTGAAAAATTTGCAATTAAAGCAGTAGCTTATAAATAGATACACAATGGCAATACGTGCAGCTAAAAATTTAAAAATCCATTTAGACATCAAGTATGCAAAACAAGAAATGATGTGGTTGATCTATAAATAATAGCTAGATAGAATTAATATGTTCATAATTCTACGGCACTGATGGGTATATATCCAGCGATAAATATTTATACATTTGCAAAGTAGGAAAGCTAACCACACAAAGGTTAACTATAATGTTTAAAACGATTAACGATAAAACTTAATATTCTTATAATTTAATGCATCTGTAAATGAACACATAATATAAAACTAACAGTTCCAGATTCCGTTTCCGAGTTTATGTAGGATGTTATACTTTTTTTATCGTAGCCCTTCCTTCTTTTCTCCCATAAGTGAATTTCTTCCATATCAATTTCTGGATAATAATAATTCATCGTAAAAAACAATTCAAAGTTGCGAGGCACAAGATATAAGATATTAACTTTTAAAAAAAAGGTTGACCTTGGACCAAGACTTGGCATGATTAAAACCAGGTCAAAACCATGATCAAAACATTGTCAATGGTCTGTGCTAAATCATACCAATCCACTATGGAGCAGAAACTTAATGATATTAAGTTTTACCTTCAAAAACCAAGAGTTGGTTTATTCATCCACTTGGTGGATTGGTACTATCAATTGATGATGTAGTAGGAATGGGCAACGCTGTGCGATAGGACAAACCCTAACTTTCACGTGATTAAAGCAATTCTCGAAAATAATGTCCAAATCATAATCTTTGACCAAAATAATCATGTGATGATGTACACTATGGAATAAATATAATCAGAACGTTGTATTAATTATTATTGATATTAAATTCTAAGTACACTTTTTTTGTAATTCTAATCTATATTCTCTCGAAATTTATACCATAAAATCATAAATGACATCATATTCCAGTGTACATAATCCCTCACAGCTTCTTGATAAACTGGAATAATTTTTCACAGAATTCACGAAAATAACAAAGTGTGCTCATCATTATTTTTTGTTATCTTTAATCAGTGGCCTAAAAATTTTAAATATTAAAAAACAAACATTGCAAACGTTTAAAACCCTTTTAAACTGATTTCGTAGAGTGTTGGGTGCCGTTTGCCTATCGCAAATTCTATTTTTACATATTTGTACAAAGAGCAATTTTCACTGTCTGGCGCCGAAAGTAGAGTATTTTCTGAGAACACACGAGATATAAATAAATCATAAGGCTTAAAAGGGTTTGCACACTCGAATCACGCTTACATTCAAATTCGCAGAGAAAATTATTCAGATCATAATAGGGATGAATCATTCTCTCTACACATGAAACGGGTGTACAGTTACATTTAGCACGCAACTATTTTAATCAACAACGTCTGGCAACTAAACAAATTTCATCATTCTTGCAGTTAAGATATAATATGTACTATCTATGCATAGCGTGCAGGCTATTTATTATAGTGATTCTGAGCAAACAGTTGCTTACGAATGTTAAACATCCAGCAAATGTACTAAAGTATCTATTTTCAATAAGTTCAATATTAATATTCAAATTGTAACTATAGTTGAAATAGTAATTTGATAATCAATAGTTACGGTTTTGAAAAACTTATCTCTTATGTCTGGCAACATAGTTTCCACATTCTCTTTCTCTTAATTCTCTTTTCAAAAATAAGTTATGATCAAATGATCATTTGTGCTGTTTACACAATTGGATATTGCTTCTTCTTGTTCACAATTTCACTATTAAAAATAAATAAAAAAATATTTCAAAGTAACAATTTATTATTTTACTTATTAACCATCCTGGGTAAAATTACTTTTAAACATTTTAAAATTTCCAACGGATAACATCTAATTGAAATAACCAAGTATCCGATACTTTCATTTCCAACACAAATTCTTAGAATGCTATAGTGGTAACTATGCGGAAGCATAGTGCATTGCCGAAAGGAACAGACAATGTACCGGAAACTACCTGCCTGCCATTGTCCTTACAATACTTTAAAAGGGTTAACACAGCAAAATCGAACAACCGTTTTATCTACAGTAAATTCCTCATAGATGCCATCATAGCTTTTATAAATACCAGCCACCTCCGAAACATAACGGCGATAACAAATGTTTCATACTGATTAAACACAGTATGCGCAGAAATATTTCTGTATTAAAACCTCTGTAATTCCTGTTCAAAACAAAAAAATAATCTCAAAGTAGATTGAGCCATTCTTTATAACGTAGTTAAATATTTGGTGTGAAACGTTCACCGACTTTGTTATTTTATTTTAATGACGCTATAATATACAGGATGTCTCTGTGTCCCTGTCTGATGCATAAAACTGAAAGTAGGTAGTGTTTAAAATAAATGGGACACCTGTATATATTAAAATAATGTTATAGAAGAGACACAGCACACATTTTTTGCTGAAATAAATGGACATGAAATGATTTCTATGTTAAGCATATGTAATTTTTGTTAAAAAATGTTAAATAACTCCCAAATGGTGCGACTTTCAATAAATATATATTTGATAAAATCGACCATAACTTGGACAAGGAATAATATACAGGATGTTTCAATCAAAAAAGTTGCATAACATTTATAAAAAACGGAACACCTGTATATAAGAAAATATTTCTAGAAAAGAGAAGAACTGAAACAATGTAACTTTTAATTGAAACTTTTTTTTTCTAAAATGAATAGAAATAGGAGA
>JAWQRJ010002145.1:0-14109 GCA_033557515.1 Diorygopyx duplodentatus | reverse complement strand
CTTATACGCATCCTATATATCCCATTTCAGTAAAAAATCATTTGAATTTATATTTAATTATTAAGGGGCGGGGGTGGTTTCTCAAGAACGGCAAGTGGTACAAAATCTGAAACATGGAATATCAGCGGTACAAATTAGCGTGACTTCCGGTATAACCGGAAGTGATCAAAAGTTGAAAATATTTTAGTTAAGACTGATTTTTTTGTTTTCCTATTTGCACCCCTGATTTTCAATTTAAATTTTTCAAATCAAAACGTCAAATAAAATAAAATTCAATGTCGTTTATTTACGAAACCCCTAACCTAAAAAGCAATCTTGACATAAAGTGGGATTATTACCAAATCATCAGGGATGCCAACCCACTATAATTGCCTCAATCATTTACAGTCACCCGGTATATATTCTTAAATTGTTGCTGTTATGAATTTATGATCTCTCGAGAAATAACTTCAACATATTTTATACTGTTAAACATGCTAAAATTGTTAATTAATTTACTTGTCTGCATCGTCTCGGGAACGGGGACATTAACGTGGGTGATATTTGCAGGATTTGAAAATTCTGGTGTCAGGTATCGATAGAGATAGATGCTAACATTCACTTTTGAGCGTCTGAAAATCCAAATGGATTGAATGGATTTGAACCAATTTGAATCTTTCCATTTAATTATACACAGAATTATGATAATACGAATTTTGATTATTCTTGCTACATGAATTAACTACCGGCGTGCGGTGGTTCGGTGAAAATTAAAAAAATCGATCTCTATTGATAATAATACAAGTATAACAATAAAAACTAAATAAATTGTCAACTAAGGTTGCCTATTAAATAAACAATCATTTTGGTTAGTTGCTTGCCTGTTCTTTAAAAACACGTTAATAAAAATTGATAATAAAAGAAATTAGAATACAATAATTAACAAAGAACACAATAATAAATTGTCAGATAAGTGAATAATTTTAAATTAAATACTAATAATACTTAGGAAACCCAGCAGAGCTCGATTTTTGTATCCGCTTGAAGAAGTGGATACAAAAATTGGCCACCAAGATCACCAGACTTAACTCCTCTGGATCTCTTTTTATGGGGATACGCAATGGGATTCGTTTATGACACGCCTCCAACAACATCAGATAATATGAAGGAGCGCATTAGAGAAGCCTTCCAGAGTATAAACCCAGAAGTGCTAACAAATTTTACTGAGAGTTTAAAAAAAAAGGATACAGGTGTGTTTAGAGTCGGACGGTCGTCATTTTCAACATTTATTGTAATGTATTTCCACCATTACATATTTTATTTGCAGTTTAAACTAGCACCTACCTAATATTTAAAATATTTTCATTTAAAATATTGTTAATAACCTGGGGTTTGTAACAAGTAACACCTGATAAATATTAAATTTATTAAAATCAGTTTGCATTCTGAAAAATGTGCGTTTTCCATCAAAACGGAAGAGTTAGGTATAGTGAAGCATAATAGTATTCGATGGACTATTAAATTTTATATCCATTCTTAGCAGGACCTTCCATTTAAATTAAACAAGTTATTGCCGTTTAAAACTCGTTATTATTTAGACTTAATTTTTCGAGAGCCTGTATACTTTAGGAATTTTTTTCGCCAGTTTGACAAGAAATCAATTAGTACACATCAGGGTGAATTTGATGTAAAAAGGGATAATAAATGTTCTGTTTTCAAATTATTAACATTATTACTTCTTTCCTTAAAATTCCAAATATTTAAAAAACCGTTAGGTTTAGGTGAGGTAAACCTTAATGAAACTCGGTATTGTTTTGATCGTAGGAACTAAAAATGAAGTAATATACATTATTATATATGTATACTCAGACGAACACTGAAAGTCCATGCGGAGCTAAGATAGACCGAGCGATGGCTCGGTCTACCAGGTACTCTTATAGTATTATAATGCGCTAATCTTGCGAATTTATTTGTTTATTTGTCCGCGTCGTCTCGGGAACGGGGACATTAGCGTGGATGATATTTGCAGCATTTAGAGATTCCAGTGCCAGGAATCAATTGAGATAGGTATTAACATTAAAATATTCATTTTATATCACGTTTGGGCATTAGAAAATCGGTAATTTTTGACATTTAACGTGACCGAAGCAATTGAAGAAATCCGTGCCTCAACTCAAGGTATGGGGTGAACCGAGTGCGTTGAATAGAGTTGCACCTCTCCGTTTAATTACATACACAATCACGATAATGCGAATTTTGATTAAGCTCACGATTGAATGCCATAAACACGTGTGATGATATCAAGCAATCGAATTCGAAGGTAACGAACAGCAGTGTTGACAGCATATCAAGAAAATTGTCCGCTATAGGTAAAAAGGTTAAATAGGCATACACCTTGGCGAAACAAAAACCTAGAGAAAAGGCGATGAGAAGTCCGTCGTCCGTCGTCTTTTTAATAGAGCAAAGATCTCAGGGAACAGGGATTGTTTAGGTAGGTCTGCTTTAACTGACGATAACAAAGAAATAAGAAAAGCAAAAATCGAATCTTGGAGGAAGTTTTTTCAGAGCATGTCTGATCTGCCTGCGGCAGCAAAACTTCATAAGTTTCTATCTAGAGAACCTGAACAATCTCTCGGATGGGTAATACGTCCAGAAGTCACACATACGAACTCTAGAATGGAGACATTAGAAGTATTAGCTCTAACTCATTTTCCAGGAAGTAAGATAAAAGACGACCAGCTTACCCAACACCTAAGTCAGAGCTACAAAAAGCCTGGAAACTGATCAGACTGAAAAGACTGGTCAGAGGCGAGACCATGTAGTCACGGTTAAGGGGGTGCTTCACTCTTTCGCGCCATATAAATCACCTGGAGGGAACGGAGTATTTCCGGAGTTATTTTTATAACTTCGGTTCTGGTTATAGAGATAATAACTTTTGTACTGGACTATATAGGGCCAGTGTTGTGTGGGGATATCTGCCAACAAACTGGCTAAAGGCAAGGGTTGTGTATATTCCTAAGGCTGGTCGGTCCACCCAACAACCAAAAAATGTCCGACTCATTTCCCTAACATCTTTCTTAATCAAGATTTTAGGAAAAGCCCTAGGAATATTGAGGAACCATCCTTTCAGTCTCAATCAGTATGCCTACTAGACTGGAAAATCAACAGATATAGCGCTGTTATATCTATAAACTAGTTGGAAAAATAGATAATACCATAAATCGGAAAGGAATTGCAGTAGGTGCATTTCTTGACATCGAAGGTGCCTTTAATAACGCACTTCCGGATAAGCCGAGCCATAGATTTCGACAATGCTGCAGAGCAAAGTAATAACAACTCTTCTGCAAGAACAGAAGCTAAAGTTTAGAGCTGCCAGAGAAGTTCTTTCTCCCCCTCTGTGGTCACTTTTGGTAGACAACCTACTAGCTATACCACACCAGCAGGGAGTTGAGGCGCAGGCGTATGCTAATGACCTTGTAATCCTAGTAAAGTAATCCTCCGAAGTGGTAATCTCAAATACCCTTCAGAGCGGCCTGGACGTTATACATTATACAGGTGTCTACCGTAGACCGTCCATTAGAAATATGTGGGGAACGGATAAAGCTAGAAGTCTGAAGATTTGAATTTGAATATGGTAGGAAGGGAACAAAAAGATAAAAATATTTTCAATAAGCTGGCAGTTCCGGTTATACCGGAAACTGACAACAGCTTTGTTAATTTAAATGGAATGACCCCAATTTTAGTTTGTTTTCTTAATCTACATTTAATTTTCAACAACTTTCATAATACGTTTGCCTGGCCTAAACTTAATCATTTTCGAGTGAATTTTTCGCAAAAATTATGCAACCACAGCAACATTTTAAAAAATCGAGTTTTCATAATTAGACTTATGCGATAATATTCATACTTCATTAACCATTAGTTGAGACATTGAACTTTTAAGAAATTCACTCGTCGGAACATTCTTACGTACGTTCTTTACAAAATTGAATTTTAAAGTAAGACAATTTTAAATGACAAAAATGTAGAATTAAAATCCTCGTTAAATGGTATTAGGTTTCTCTATACCTAAAATGTATACTTTTCCCATTATTGACAGTTTTTCGACGTCTTGCTGCAAAAGCGATCCTTTGACGATACATTCATTTGTTGTAAATTGGGTTGCCTACAAATTAGTTATCAATTTTGACGTTTATGTAACTTAGGTTGGTTGATTTCATATTTAGGGTGAAAAATTAATGCAGATATCATTTAGAAATCGAGTTATCAAGATATTTCACATGTTTAGTTCTTGACGATGACAAGTCCTTGCTGTGCTGTAAAATGGCAACTACTGATTACTCCAATGTTGATATTATGAATTTATTTATTATTCATGGTTAATGCTAGCAAATAATAAGTAGAACGTGCAGGGTGTTTAATGAAAAATATCCGAATTTACCGCCACTTAATGGGAAAACATTCAAAAGGTTACAACCCAATTTTATGTCATGAGACATTTTGAAAAATCGAATTTTGATAATTAGACTTATGCGATAATGTTCATACTTCATTAACCATTAGTTGAGACATTGAACTTCAGAAATACACCTGGCGGGACATTCTTGCGTACATGCTTTACAAAATAATGTGGTTATGGTTTTAGCCTATTTTATGGTAATCTAAGACATAAATTACTAAACAAAATGTTCAAATCGTTCCCCATTTCTTTCTGAACAAATCAGAATTCTTGATTGAACTCCACTGACACATTAGATCCGGTTCAATTTCAAATTTGAACCGGATCTAATGCATCAAAAGCTCCTCGAACTCGATTTTCTAATTCTTCTCCGGTGTTCACCGGAGTGGAATACACAGTGCTTTTGATGTGACCCCATAGATATAATGCATCGTAGAGAAGTCTGGGGTCTTGCAGGCCACTTCCATGGACCCAGTCTTCAAAACCATCCCGTCTTCGAAGTCATTTATCAATTCATGAGTCACATGAGCAGTGCAGCGCACCGAGGGTGCATCTAATTGGTACCAACACGATTGTAGTTCATTTAATGTTAATGTCTCTAAAAAGTCTGCCACCACAGTTCTGAGGATTTCCAAATATCTTGCCCCATTTAAAATGTCATCGTAAATAAAATACACTAAATTTATTTTGAAAGTTCCGATCGCGCGTCACATGAGAATCATCCCAAAAGTGAAGATTTCGACCATTAAAAATCGCCTCTCTAATTTCGTTCGTCCGTTCAAACAATTTTTCCAAAAATCATCTCAAGAACCATCTCACAGAATTCTCGTCTTTGCCCTGCGTCTTGTGGATGCATCGTTGCAGTGGGTGAAAATTTAGAAGAATGAAATCCGTTTTTCCTTAAAATCTTCTGCATTGAGCAATGAGATATATCAGAATCAGCTATATGGTGGCACATAGTGAGGCATTTGGATTAGCTAAAACCATAATGACAGTGTTCTCGTCATTCATGACTGGTTTAGCATTTCGTATTGCTCCAGTTGCTTTCTCATGACTTATAAAATTGGATTGTAAGCTTCTGAATTTTATTCTATTAAGCGGTGGCAAATTCTGATATTTTCGTTGAACGTTTGATCATTGGTTGATCATTGGTTGCTATTTTAGAACACAGTAAGGACTTGCACCATTGTCAAGAACAAAACATGTGAAATAGCATGATAACTCGATTTCCAAATGATACCTGCATTAATTTTTCATCCCAAATATGAAATCAACCAACCTAAGTTTACAACAAATGAATGTATTGTCAAAGGATCGTTTTTGCAGCACGAGCTCGAAAAACCTTAAATAATTGGAAAAGGATACATTTTAGGTATAGGGAAACCCAATACCGTTTAACGAGGATTTTAACTCTACATTCGACAAGATAAAAATATTTGTTAGGTGCCATTTTCAAAAAATCAGTTTTCTTATTTCAAAATTCAATTTTGTAAACAATGTATGTAATAATTTCCCGCCTGGTGTATTGATGAAAAGTTCGATGTCTCAACTAATTGTTAATGAAGTACGAACAAACGTATTACGAAAGTTGTTAAAAATTTAATGTAGATTAAGAAACAAAATTAAAATTGGGGTCATTCCATTTAAATTAACAAAGTTGTTGTCTTAGACCTTCAGTAAGTAAAGATACGAAGAGGAGAAATAGTTCATAAATTACATGAAACCAAGGCTTATAAAAGGTTTGCTCATTACCCAAAGTAAGCCTTGTCTTCAGCAGCCCCTACGATTTATGTCAGGAGTGTACAATCCAATTATCCACAAGGAATCAGTAAATAAATAGCATAAACATATATTTTTCACAAAACATAACATATTTTTTCTTTAAGATCGTTATCACTAAAAGTTATGTCATGTGATGCATGTGACAAAGCATATCATACATACATACATACATACAAGAATAGCGTGTTTAATAGTATAAAATGTTTGGTTAGTAATAAATTAACACATTCTTATCACTTTGCGCAATATCTCCTGTGCGTTATTCGTAGTACATGACTAAATAATTCCTGTTTAACCATTTTATTCATAATAACAATACCTCATTAATGGTGATAAAAGTGTCTAATAAAAACAACGTCTTTGTATTATTCTCTTGTTTTTGCAGATTATGTGCCGTTTCGCCCCAAACCGTAAAGATTTATTTGCAATCCTAGCTCCGGAAAATGGCAATGAAGTTGAAGTCCTGAACAACATGACTGTTCTCAAAACAAATTTGTACACCGTCATAGATTACCTCATCGAATTCTACCAGAAACATGACTTAGAAACAAACACCGTCGTATAACAATGGGGAATTGTTAAGTTTTTATTTTTTATGTACGTTATAAAATCTAATAAATTTTATTTTATCGAGTCTCGTAGTTTTCCCTTCTAAAAGTGATGTCCTTTAGGTTCATAATCCGAAAGTAAGCAGTCTGCATCCTTGCCGTGTACCGTAATGCGAAATATCCGGAAATTAATTCAGTTAATAACAATAGGAACATCACAGATTGAGCAACAACTTCTAAAATTCTCAATTTGAAATAAGGGTTAAACAGCAAGAAACCTTGCAGCGGCAGTTGCAAGAGAAGGGATAACATCCAAAATCCTGCTAATTCTGGAATCTGTAAACATAAAATTACGTCGTGATATAAACTTTAAAAAAATAACAACCTTATCTCTTAAGTTGCCTTCGTATCCTAGGTACAATCGGAAACCCTCGATCAAATATAAAGAAATTATTATAGTAATTATAATAAACTTGTAGAGCTCACTGAAGCAGTTGAACTAGAACAGAAACCTGATGTAACATCAAAAATGTTACTTTAACTTTAACTTACCCTATCATACAAAAATAAACAAGTGACAATCAACCAAACGGGTGCAAAAATGACATTGAAATACAATGCTATTTGTAATGGAAGATTTGATACAACTTCATCACCTAAAAAATGACTTTTATTTCCCGTTTTGTATGACAGTTCGGTCATAGTTGTTACAGTTTGTTTCCAATGCGAAAAAATAAAACAAAATAAATTTTAACGATTAAATTTTGTTTGTATTTGCGGTTGCCATGATTACGATACTCCTGACATACAAAGATTTGAAAAAAATCAATGGTTATTGTTTTTACCGTGACGTTTCTAAAGATCTCGCCTGATATCGCCGATAAACCTTATCAGTTTTATCAAATAATATCTTATGTCATTCCGCGAAAAACAAATGATTCCGTCGCTCAGTTGTTTTTGTCATCATGGACCGCTGCGATTTTGTTAATTCGGTTACGAATTTGAAAGAGTGGGTGTTGAATAGCTTCAACGAGAGGAAACAGGAAGTGAAAATTTTATTTGTAGATCTGAAGAATTTTTGAAAAAACATTGTCGAATTGGGTGTTTGGACGAATTTTTCGACGATTTCTTGCAAAAGTGGAAACGGCAATGGAAGGATTTTCGTGATATTTCAATAGATGTCAAAGAGAAAATTGATGTTGCCCACAAGGATTTTTTAGAGAAGTTGTCTAATAAAATTTATGTTGATTATTTATATGTAGCCCTAGAATGGTGAGTCGTATAAACAAATATTGTCTAATTTTTATAAACTTTATATACACTTTTATTTTAGTATAATTTTGAATAAGTTACACGATGTTATAATCCCATTAATTAGTTATGCTCATGTAGATCAAGATCAGTTATTGTATGACAAATGTAAACGATTATCTGATAGACACATAACAGCCGAACAACTTGGAGCACCATCTGATTATGCTATTCCATTATTTGCTGCAGCAAGTATTATCTGTTACTCATATTTGTAAAAAAATATTTACCCCTAATATATTTTTTTAATATTTTAGGTAGTTGAATTCGCTAGTTTAGACATAAGAAAAAGTCCAATTGAAAAAGTCCATTGTTTATGCACAACTTACGATCTCATTTTCGCAGAATTGAAATCGGGAATAATTGAAATAATTTCAAGATTAGGTATGTGAACTTCTAGTAACTATCACAACGCACAGTTAAATAATCCGATATCTGAACCTACGATTATGTATTAGCTACCACATGGTAGTGAAATGGAAACAAAATCAAGATATCTTTTCTGCCAATGTCCAGCTATCATATGGAACCAATGTGCATCATTTAAAATCTCAGATCAAAAATGCCCCTTTATCTGAGGTTTGAATATTTTCCTATGTCTCAACACATTCAGTACCAACATCACTTAACTTAATTACTCGTAGTTAAATTATTCAAATTAAATATTGCGTTTTTTTATGTTACAGATTTAGAAAACCAAATACCGGTTATAGAAAATAAAGACATAATCCCAATTCTAATGGCTGTGATTATCAGATCAAAAGTAATACATTTGTACACGAACATGTATTATATTGAAAACTTCTTATGGAAATTGAACGAATCGCATCATGTACAGTATGTTCTTTGTGAATTATACCGTATGTTCGAAAAAGACACATCCATGAGGTCTTGATGTACACTGATGTGAGCATTGGCTCTAAAAAGTTTTTAAAATAAACCATACAAATTTGAAAACTCAAAACTATGTCGAATTTATTTTTGATACTTAACTGGCTACATACCTACCAGTTAACGATCAAAGTTAGCTGGTATGTAGTATGCAGCTTAACTAGTGCTAAATTGTGCGCTAAATTTTAATAAATATCAGCAACCGTTGCCAACGATCACAATTTGATACAACGAACAAAGCTATTGACGTTCTGATAATCGTACAATCCAATGCCTCCTGGACTAAACCACCTTTATTTTCGGGCATACGGTATCACGTTATCGTAACTTACTCATTACTTTTGTTTTTTATTTGCAGAAATACTATTTCCGTTTTTAAAACAGCAATACAAAAGATAACGTCCTTGAGTGATAACGATCTGAAACCATGCAACGACAAGATTTGCAGTGAAATGGACTTATTCAAAGTTACGCAATTTATGTGCAACGAAGAAAAATGCAGGAAAGTAGAGAAAAATTCATTGGTCGAGAATCATGTTCATAGAATTTATAATTTAATTTTGACATCTACAACTTCGACAAATTCAATTTAATAGGAATTAGTACTCTTTGGTCGAATAGAGACAATTTAGTAGACTTTAGCAGACTTGTTGTTCAGTGTTCTGATAATTTTGTTGGTTATTTTCTGCCGTTATTTATTCAGATTAATCTTAAATTTAAAACAAAACATCAAATGTTCCAAAAATAAGAATTTTTGTGACAAATGACGTAATTAAAACAACTGAATTTTCAATAAAAAGTTAGAAGTATTAGAATGATTTTACTGTTTTTATTTTAATGCCTTTCTTTGAATTTATTTATAGGTATACAAAAATACTCTTTGAGGTATCGCCCCTCAAAAGTTATAATTTTTATCACATTATCGGCAATTTCTTGAAAACCACTTAACTAACCATTTGTAACTAAATTTGGGGAAAATAGTTCATGAGCCATTCTTTATTGAAATGCAACAAACAAAAAGTTGTGAATAAGAAGTGAAAAACTTTGTACAGTTATCCTCGATATAAGATGTAAGGAAACCGTATTTATCTTCAAAATCTCTTACTTGTCCACAGTCATGAATTTGAATTCACATTCAACAAACTTTGTTTATTCTGGTTTATAACATTTTTGAAAACAACATGTTCCCTAAGTGAATAGTTAGAAGCGAGCTGTAGTTTTCCAGTATCTACCAACAAACGAAATCAATCGAAAAATCTTCAAACATTGGGCAAGTTAATTGCATTTTATCAAAAAGATTTACCACTAAAATAACAATTGAACCTTTCAAACTTGAAAATGTAATAGCCATTTTTGTTTTCCTTCATTGTACAGCTGGAGATGAGTCATGATTTATAGAAATTTTCATCCACTATAAAGTTCGTTGGACGGCTCCAATCACCTAAACCTTAATCTTTCAAGATGGAGTAAATTACCAGCCTCTTTTGACTGAACTTTCGTTCAACTAAAATTCTTGAAAATTATGATGTTGCTGTTTTTCTTTTCGAAAATCCATCAGTGCTATTGGAGAATAGAGAATCTTGTGGACCCTCTGCTGGTTTCACTTCAGTTCATCGCTGAATTGAAGTGCGGCCAGCAAAACATCCAGACGATCAGATTCACTCGATTCTTCTACAATTTCCAATGCCCATTCATCAATCCGAGCTGGTTTGATATCTTCAGATTTTTACAGCAATATTAAAAAAAGGAATATATGGATTCTGAACTGCTTAATAAATAATTCGTATTTTTTTTATGAGATCATCCATGGTAATACGTCTGCACAAAGCAAAGAAAAAATTATGGAAGATTTTATTTTTGAACTAATAAATTTTTAAAGGCAAATTCTCTTTCGTTTTGACATAGATTTTTCTCTGTTCATCTCTGAAGTCGTTAATGTATAAAGAATACATTAACCAGAGAGATTTTGATGTTTTGCATATTGCTATGTTGACTTTAAAAATTATTTTGAAGATCGAACAAAAACTTCACGAAGTTTGCTTTGTTCACAAATTAAACATAAAGTAGTTCAACATATGACAGACCAAGATGCTTAAAATATAGAGTTATTCTATGATTACAGATTATTTATTGCAATATCGAGGTTTATAGTAAGATATATAACGGTTTAGCGATAATTATATTATCAAAATCGTTTTGGATTAATTTGAATCTATTAGAATGATTACTAATCGATGCAGAAAATACTAATCAATTATTTGATGAATTTGATGACGCCATGTTTGTGTTTTTTTGCTATGTTCCTCTAATTTTTATCTAATTCTACATAAGTACATTTATACATAAGCTACTAATATTTATACATAAGTATCAATGTTTGTACATTATTTATATGGAATATGTTATTTATATTTTTTTGCGTTTAATTTTTATTTTTTTGTTTTTATTAATTGTATATTACTTTTCATAACTACATTACAACTAACATACTGCTCCAATAAATTGAACGGACACATAAAACATAACTTTGCCTTGTTTGATTTTTCTTGGGATATCCCCTTAATTTATTGTTGCAATTTATTTATAAAATAAATAACAGTAATTTCGACTGCAATGCACATTTAACAAATTCAACAATTACATTTCTGAAAGAAACTAATATACAAAGAATCAGGAGGCCCATGAGATCAAAAAAATTGCGGTCATGAACACAAAAACAAATTAAGAGGTAAGAAAGTATAAATCAACACAACGATCTTACACGAAAGAAGATGAAAACTCAGCGGAAATAAAAGAATAAGTCGATGCAAAAAGAGCAGAAGGAAAAAGAGCGAAAATTGGTTACAGGAAGGCCATGGTCGATGGAAATTGGCTAACCTGGAGTGAAGAAGGCAAAAAACTAAGAAATCAAAAGTAGGTTACGAGGGGGAGAAATGAGAGGGTACAATCTCAGAAGTCAGGGATTTAAAAAAATGGAAACATAAGCAAGAAGAGAACAAACACAGCAAGTTAAGGGTTGGTTTTTGGAACGTAGGTTTTTAGAATGGCGATTTTAATGCATGAATAGCTTAAAGGGGGGTGGTAGAGCTGTATATTGCGAGGAACAGCATGACAGAAAATTGAAGGACATGATACGCAACAGCGAAGGAAATTTGTTGATAGAATGGACAGAGGAACAATGATATGAACAATGACATGATAGAATGAACAGAGAAATTTTGAACGGAAACACACACGGAGATGAGGAAGGAGAGATGACGTCCATAGGAATAAATGGAAAATCTGTAGTGGATTGTCTTTTTGGCAAACATGAACAGAAAATGAAAAGTTGAGGAATTTCGGCAACGCTAAATGGAAGTGTCAGAAGAGGAGCAAGAAGAAATGAAGAAAAGTATACCAATACACAGGATAAAGAGACAATTCAATGCTAGAAGGAATTCCTGGGAAGAACTAAAGGACAATGGGAATAGGTAGGTAGTGGGATGCAGAATGTTGGAAGAAGAAAAGGGAAACGAGAAAACTGTTGAGATTGCAGGAAAGGCATTACAAAAATAGATGACTATAAATTGAAGAAAAGATAATGTAAAAGGCTTTGCAAAGAAAAGAAGAAAGAGAAGGCCCAAGAATATGAAGACGAAATAAAAAACATAATAAACGTTTTTTGTGGACCTGAAGGTAGCTTTCGACAATAGAGAGGAAATGTCTGTGGCAAAAAATGCAGAAGGTGAATATAAACAAACATCTCGTAAACAAAATAGAAGAAATATATGAAGAGACAGAAACATTATAAAAGTAAAGGGGGACTAAGACTAGATGGGCAGACAGCAGGAGAACATATTACCAAAGAAACAGATATAGCCCAGAGCAAATCGAATGAACGCGATAGGAAGGATGGACAATGCAAATAATGGTGACCGAAGGAGACTGGGATGTTCAAAAACGGGAACAGAGCGAAAAGATAAAGAACTCCAGATGCAATAACAATTATGATACGATGAGAAGTAACTATTTGTCGCAGTATTTGACAACTAAAGTTTTAAAAAGATTAAAATATGTAACCAGAAATTAGTAAAGTCATATTGTAGAAATTATAAATAATTTCAGTAGATGATTAAAAGTATTAGAGCTCCCAATTTTCTTCCTTTTAACTATCAATTTATAAAGAAAAGTAAAAACTCTTTTAGAGTTTTTAAAAATATGTTATAAAATAAAATTGTTTCAAATACTTATTACCCCACTTTAATTGGTAATGGTATCAAACACGCCCTGAAAAATTGATTTTAGTAAAATAAAATTTTAGATAGTGTAACTGCAATATGTAATGAAAGAGACTAGAATGTTTGATGGATTAAATAATATTCGTTTTAATTATCTAACAGCTAACTAACAAAAAAGTGTAGTAAAGCACTTAATTAATAAAAATTACTTACCGAATAATGAAAATCCTGCAACGGGTCCCTGGTGGAAAATCTAAAACAAAAATGTAATGATGTAAACTATTCTTCCGCTTGTTTTATTTTGAAAAAAGTGAATATTTTCTGTTATACGCAGTAAATAAAATAAGATTAGAAACCAGAGCACAGCCTAAGAAAATACCGAAAATTGTAGTTGTTTTATTCAGGATAATATTGGTAATGGAAATAATAATGACAAATAGTACGACAACAATTTTATGCCGTAAAATTTCCAGCAATATACATAAAATGTGAACTGCGAAAAGAGAAACAAAAGATAAATGATGCTTTAATGGATAATATTGTAAGATTTTAATAAAGTATACTTTATTAAAATCTTATTATAATAAGATTCCCGCAATATAACAAAACAAACATTTAGGATGTGTTGTATAGGGTAATTCGAATTCGACCCTCCATTATTGGGATCCCGCGAAGACGTCAGATTAAAAAGAAGGTAAAAAATGTAGAACAACTAATGGAACTTTGATGAAGCAAGTGCGAATTAAATCAATGGACCGCTAATAAGGGACGCTCCTACGGTATCTGCAGAACCGCAATCTCAACTCAGTGTGCTGCAATTGTGGACACAATCATTGTCTCACACCCAACAAGAATCGCATACACAATTATATGAATATAAGTTTATTTTACATAGTTAATGTTATGTTTATACTTACTAGAT